>DWRA01002122.1:0-14799 GCA_018250295.1 Spathilepia clonius
TATTAGGCAGAAATAAGTGTGGCGGTGGTGCCGCCGGAGTCGAACTACAAAGGGTTCTACCACCTTTAAATTAATTTGTGGAGTGTAATTTGAGTACCATGAGAAATGAATCTTATCTTGGGCCCGCATGCCTTTTGTTCACAAGTGCTCTAAGAATATATCGAACGACACCTAATAATACTGTTGTGTAAAAAACAAACGAGTAACTATGAACGTAAGAATAAGCAATTATACTTAACCTACTTCGGTCTCATTTTACTAATTACTATACTGCGACGAAATAACAAGTAACGAATTTAACACTATTTAAAAATACTTCTATCCTATAGTGTTCGAGCCTATGACTGGTAATGAACTTCTAGTGGAAGATTAAGGGAAGATGAAAGCCAAAATTGTAGAAGCCTTTTCCATCCATGATATTTACACACACAGTAAAAAGCAGAAAATCTTGATTTTCATACCATGCTACGAATTGAATACTGAACATAACAAGATGTCCACTGAGATACATGTGTCATTATCAACACTGAAGTCAGAATTAGTCTCATAAAGAAAAATATAGATTTTAGATAACTACAGGCAGAAGTCATTAGAAACAGTAGAATACTTAATATCAAGATATCCCTGAGGAATAAGTGCAGAACATATTTTTATTTATAAATCATTCTAAAATCTAAAGGGTACCTAGTAAGTCAAAAATACTAATTATGTAATTAAGAAAATATTTAAAAAAAATCTAATCAATCACTACACCAGCAGAAGTCTTCAAAATAACTTTGCAGCGCTTAACTCTGTTGTTACGCAGAAATGGGTATGGTAAGTTTCTAAAACTTTCAAGTACAGCTTAAACTAATGTCTCATAACCTAGTTTCTGTCAACAAACATTGTCACAAACAATAATTATTAGCGCTATCAACAAACACGCAATAGTCACTCACAAATTATTTCAGCGTCAGCCATAGTCAGATGTTTCAATCAATCGACAATCGATAATAAAGTGTGCGAAAAACTTCATCTAAAATAACCTACATATATCTCAACAGCTAGATTCGCATAAACAAACATTGTCACAAACCACAAACATTGGTGTTATAGCTACGACTCAGTACTTTCTTACAAACAAACATTGTCACAAACCACAAACATTGGTGCTATAACAACGAATCAGTACTTTCGTACAAACAAACATTGTCACAAACAACAAACACGCAATGGTTACTTACGAACGTCCTTAGCGCTGATTACGGATACCTGGCGGTCAGGTGTTTGGCCAATCAATTGTCGCTAACGACAAGCAATAATGAGGTGCGCGGGAACTCAGTTTGTTTACACAACTGGTTAGAGCTTGCCGCGCGTGCAGTAAAGCTACTGTAAATTGCACTTTACATTATGCGATCCGCTATGAGATATAATTTAATGTGATGTTAAAGGAATTATTTATGTGTAAATGTGCTTTTTCAGTATTATAATTAAGTATAAAAGAAAGGAGGGCTTTAAATTATTTCCTGGTAGCAGCGATTGCGTATGCATGAACTTTTATTAATTTTTTGACTGGTACTATTCGGCAAATTTTGTAAAATAAAAGCCCATTGTTTATTTTGTGTTTGACTATTAAATTGTTTGACTATAATTCTTAAAACCGCAAATATCTCTTCAAAGGGTCGAAAATCGATCAAAATTTTATAGACATAATGTATATTGCTGAAAACAATTTATGATTATATCCATTTTGATCTCTTAATATTAATATTATTAATGAAATCGGCCAGCAAAACTTTTCAAGTTTTGCGTTGCTGCTTTATACGGAAGTAGAGAAAAATGTTATACCATTACAAAATTGGCGCTTATTTTTTTAAATTTAAGTTTATAATCGATTACAGAACACTTATGTCGTCTAAAATCTCATCCTTTTTCGTGGATCACGTATAATAACAATAGGATGATTTGATCATATATTATAAAGAGTTACGCACACAAAACTATATTGACTTTCAAATTCCGAGAAACATTTCCATACATGTCCACATGAACGTGGTCTGCGAGTTCCACGATGATGTTGACTTGTTGACTCTGCGAGCAATTACTGACGCTTTTTACACTTACATGCTAACCGCCTAAAGTTTGGGAGTAGAAATGTCGCAGGGTCGCTGGGATGGCGAGTGTGAAAACTTACGACAAATTTACTATCTACAGAATGGTTAGCAGGTTTGACAAGCAAAGGGTACCGGATTCGATTCTCGGTCAGACTATCTATATGATAAGTTTAGTATTTGTTTCTGGGTCTGCGTATTTATGTACTCGTCTTTTTGGGTTAATATCAATGAAAAAAAGCTATGTTAAGCTAAAAAAGTCATTTAAAACATCGCTCCTAATCCGAAATATTTAATACCTAAACATGCATTTCTGTTATGTTAGTGTAACAGTTACTACAATATGTATTTTGTTCTATTAACAGTAAGTAACATTATTTTTGTATGGTACGCGAACCATATGAACTTAGAATAGTTGCAGATACTTTGAGAGAACGAAAACATTCCGATTTTTTTCATTTTCTTTTATCCACAGACGTCCCTAGAGAGATGTTTAAATTATTTAGAATGTATCCAGCCTAACTTGGTGCCGAATAGCAATTCTTTGAACTCGTACTTATCATTATTTCGTGTCTCACGACCGCGTCCCCTTTAAAATGGTCAGTAGTTGAATATGTGTCTATTCCTCTACCCACTTCATAGGAACTGGTTTAAAGTATATTTTTATATAGTACAGTTTAATTAACAAACATATGCCTCACGCATGTGTGCTTATCTTGGTCACCGTGACGGTTTTCTTATTGTGTAGCAATAAAGGTTGTGGAGGCACGGCGGAGGCTGGATTGTTATTGTAATGTAACACTTGGCAGAGCGCAGCGAATGCGTGGACATCTTAAGTTGTCACTTTGTTTTCTTTTCCATTGGACACTCTTGTGGTCGTCGACCCGGTACTTGAGTTTATTGCCTAGGGATGACCAACTACGAAATAGAATTTTGAAATTATAATATTTTTGTAGGATGGTTTGTTCTATGTAGAGTGAAATAGCTTCTTATAAAAGTCCTCTCATCGGTTCACCTCTCACTCAATACGGGAATAGATACTAAAAATATTTTTTACTTCACATAATTGATTGGTACAATTTTTAAAACTTGAATTTGTTAGTCTAAAAGTTTAAAATGTTGTACTGGATCTTATAAGCAACATTTTTTTCTAAAGTTTCAATTGGGAACTAAATTTTGTATTTAGTAAATATTGAACGTCAAATACTGATCCAAATATAATTACATGAAATTACGCTCAGTAATTTCCACTCAAACGGCAACTCAATTTGTTTTTGCTTCCAATAATTGCTTACAAAAACTGCTTTCCTTTCAAGTGACCCAAAAGGCAAGAAACGGATGCAAAAAGCTTAGCAATCTAGATTGAAATTACATCGGGATCATTAGCCTTAATCGCTTGTATCCGTCAGCGTTTCTCAAACAGAGATTGCGCGAGCGTGGATAAGTAGGTAATCCCGGGTGACATCCCGTCTGCGTGTTCTCGGAAGCTTGGTAAACACGTCCACCGCTACTCAGTTACACGTTTACTGATGTAATGCAGGGCTGCCGGAATTTAACACAGATAATGTAGTACGTATAGTACGGTTTAATATAGGGCTGACCAAATTTAGGGTAGAGATAATGTTATATTATGGGTTAATGTAGGGCTGTCGAAGTTAAGATATTTACTTAATTTATATTTAAAAACATATATTTTTTGAATACTGTATGCGTATTTATATGCGTTAAGCCATTATATAAGGTTCTATATTTTGAAGTTGTATTTTTGCAAATGTTGCTTTTTTCAATACATAGTTTTGACAACATTAAAGTTAGCTTTTTGTAAACTTAATATATGCAACTTTATTAATGCTTTTGTAACATTGTTATTTTTATTTTAAATTATCATTTTTGACATGTTTTCGAACGGAATTGCTATTTTAATATCAAAATCACAGACGATCAAGTCGGAAAATAAAAATAATTAAGAGTTTAAAATTATAGAGTAGTTTCATGTTTACTATTTGCAATTTACTCGTAGTATGCTAAAACTTTAGTTCAACCGTTAATTGACTGTTTTAAACCTTGTTTCTTTCCCTTTACTGCACAAGAGGCCGTTAACTGTGTTCAATTTCCTGTTTTTCCTTTATACTCATAAGAATAAGTTGTAAACGTCTTACCTAGGCACTTAATTAAAATGTGGTGGTATTATATATAATTTCTTCGATAATCGTGGATTATTTAAAAACATTTATCACCAATTTTATTACCTGGATCAATATAAGAAGGCTTTATTCAGTTTAGTTCGTAGACCATACACGACATACGTAGATAATACATTTATAGAATGTTATGATAAACTCTCACATATGTACCTATATTTCTTCACAATAGAAAAATCCCTGCAAGTGTTAATTAATCTTTAATACATATATTATATGGAAAGCTCACAAATTTTATCTCAGAATCGAGTCGGGAATTTCATACTACTAGCAATAGCAATAGATGAATTAACCAATATTCATAAACCGTTCAATAACAAGAACGTCAGACAGTATTAATAACAGTTAGCAAACTTTAAAAAAATATCTTAAGTTGGAACCATAGTAAAAGTATTAGTTAGCAATATCAATAACAATACCAATATTAATAAGAGTATTAATAATGATGGCAACAATAATGCTCATAACGATGCACTTAACAACGCCCATTACAAAGTCAATAACAATTTCAATATCAATAACAATACCAATAACAATTTCCATAACAGCAATATCTTGTTCCAGGGGATGTGGTTGGTAACCGCAGTGGTGGCGCTGGGTGTGGCCGTGGCGTCCGCGACGCCGTGCGAGGAGGCCCGCATGCGGTGCGCCTACCGCACCGGCTGCGGCGCGGCGCTCAACAACTACATGCTGCTGTGCAACGAGGTGTTCTCCGAGCCAACCACTGTGTGCCCGAAGGCCTGCGAGCATGCGTTGATTGCGCTCACGTCAACTGAGGAGGGGAAGGAGCTTATGAATGTAAGTATACACAATAAAAGATGGTGGAACCTTCTGTGGTTCGACTTCGGAGACACTATTGTTATATTTTTTACATTTTGTTATGTAACTGTACTCACAATACGATATTTTGATTTCTTACATAACAAAATGTATCAATTCCGCGATAATATAAGTCTAATATCGTATACTATTGTTATTCTTGTTTCCACCTAATAACAGCAGCGTTAGGCTGTATTCTGGTTTGAAAGGTGCCTAAGGAAGACATATTTATCCGAGGCGTTATATCTTAGTCCTCAGAGATAGAAATGCACCTGTAGTTGACTTCAGGTAGTATTCTGTCCGTTTTATGGCCTGTTATAAATTTTCAGCGGTGGCCGTGACTATTTAAATCTTGTATTGTCCTTAAGCTACATTCTGAAGTAACACAGTAGTAAGTGTCATAGAAAACTCCCTCTAGAGTTTTACCCCAAATATTTTTCAATTGTCTCCTCACCTGGGTTGCGTAGACTTGCAGATCAATCTCATTGACCGTATTAAAGTGCAATCAGGTGTAAAAGTAAATCAGGAACTATAAATCTTTTCTTAAAAACTAGTATCTTAATTTGGACAACGTATTTACAATTAAAAGATAATTCTATTCACAGATTACTCTATTAGATAATTTTGATTATTTTGATGTCCATTAATTTTGTTTAATTTGAGTAACGAATGTTTATGGAGCCCAATCACATTCACGCTCACAAATGAAGTGTTCAGTTGTACTAAGGTTCAACTTGTCACAATAAGTTCTCATCAACGGTTGTTTATAAAGTGTCTTCCAATTGAGAGTGCGTCCAGTGTGTGTTGACCTCTTATTGTGGCGAGGAATTTCTTGTTACGGAAATTTAGTGCAGGGGAGAGAGGTCTAGAGGCGTTGGTCCAGCGAGAGAGCAGACGCCTAGTAATAAAATCTAATTTAGACGTCAGATTTGTCGGACACGACGCAACGCCATTACGAGACGAGGGTCGCGGTTGTCGACCTCGCCTTGACGTAGACGTAGACAAATATGGACATGATGTGATGTTTTACACTTTTCGATTACCTTAATAATGCACGGCATTGAAGAACGCCGTGTAAGAAAATTTCCACTTACGGAATACGAACGTGAAGAAAAATACTTCGTCTTTAGTTATATTTTAGATACGTATGATTCAGAATAATAAAATATGCATTTGAAACATCGACAATTTAGCACGCGATGTATCAGTTTAGGTACTATTGACCGGTCCTGATTCTTTTACATTAAGTAACAACAATTTTGGAGTCCGATTACCTGTCCGTACTTTTTTAATTGGAGTGAAGTACCCTGTAAGTCTCCTAAAGTTATGTAGTAGGTAGTAGGTAGTATGTATGTAGTAGGTACGCAATGAAACGCGAATGTGTAATGGGTACAGGGCTCTTCCCACACTCCTCTAATACGGACTCCTAAATAAATTGCAATCAGATTTATTTTCTTAGCTTTTCATTATAATAGTACCTACTTAGTAGAATACAAAAACAGGTAATCTTATAATATGTGTTTGGACTTAGGACGTATAATAAATATCTAACACAAATACATGCTTAAATCTTATCTGTGTTCCGTAATAAACATAAATAAAGCCAATTTGTTAAATTATAAATAATCGTCTAGAAAAGAAATAAGAAAATGTGTATTTTAAAATTTTATTACAATTTATAGCTACAGCAAATCTACTACTGGCAAATTAAACTTAGGAGATGACAAACGAATTTCTCCTAGACAATTTCTTAGAATCTAAGATTTTAAAAATATTTTCTGCACTCGGCTCAAACAAATCAATCTTCGTACATTTCGTCAGTCTTAAAACAACTTTACATGTTTTATCTTCGGAATTTTAAAATTTATTTGCGCAATTTATAAATTCTTATTTAGTTCTCTTTCAAGTAGATAATCCCCGTTTGTCATTTAATGGCACAAATTAATGAAACTTTGATTTCGTTTAATGCAACATGTAATACGGAAAAGTTAAAATAAATAGAAATCTTTGATTAGTCTGTAACTAAATTTACATATTAAACTATTTAACATTTTTTAATTATAAAAAATACCTACAAAAAATAACGTGTTCACACCAACAAGAACATTTTAATAACATAACTAAATTTATAGAGAACTTTGATAGGTGTAAATATAGGTGTACGTTTCATTTTGATTGGTGTTGGTAATTAAAGTTGAATACCAAGTCAGCCTGTAATAGGTGTGCTATTTTATGCGCAATTGAGAACTTATTATTAAGTCCACATAAAATGTAGCCAGCGTTGACGGCTCTATTACATCCAGTATTTATGAAACGTAAAATTTAACAATTTGCTATTAAACTTTAAGTCGTACTGCACATTAAGTATTGTAACAAGGCGACCTCCCAGTTAGGGTTTCTTAATGGATTTTGCGCCTAGTTTTGTATTAATTTTTACCCGAATGCAAGGTGCATTGTATAAAGAATCGATAACTGAAAAAGCAACGATTTTAATGTCACCTAAAGTTCACGATCGTGGTTCTGTATAAAATAATTGAATAAATGTCAGCTTTATTATTTATGACAAGAAGATATAAGTGCCTTATTTACACGACTTTAGTTGACTTAATTTATTTTATAGTTTGAAGAGTCTCATAAATAAGCAAGTACAGTATTTTATTGCGTTGTTTTAGGTTTCTTTTTTGGCGTGTTGTCGTAATACCTAATATCGGACAGGTTTTTATTTGACCACATAAAGACCATTAAAATATAATTAACTTGCTTGTTTTTATCTTGTTCGATAAAGTTCGTTTGAAATGGCGGCTAACGGTGTGATTACTGAGGTGAGGCCATTGGGCAATGTGTATCGAAACGCAGGGCAAAAGAGCGGCTGCGTTCAGCCTTGAGATTTGACGTCTTGATCGGGACCTACCGCAGCGTTCTTGCGCAGGCGCAGGTGTTGCCGCGTTCTCACAAAAAATATAGCGTAAGACGGAGGCCACTCTTTTATTTATCTGTGGCATCGGTTCAACATCACCAATAAATTGTATTTTAATTAAATGTTCCCGTCAAAAGCGGTCAATTAGTTACGTCGATACAAACGGCACGTTCACTCACTCATAAATTCCATTTCGAAGCCGATTCTGAATATGTTATTTTTGCTTTGGTTTATGCTAATGTGCGGCCAATTAGGAGAGAAGTAGTAGTAAAATATGCCACTGCATCCGTTTCATGCTAGGGTTCATTTACCTCTAATTTACTACAATGTAACTGTCACTAATCTATTAGATACGAGTTAAATGTAATACGCATACGAATAAATTGACGAACGCGTCATTTTACGTTCGATGTACGATATAAAATGGTAATAAAATGCGATTCAAAAAATAAAATTTATGGATACTCGTTGGCGAATTAGTTTCGCTCTGCGTGTTTGTGTTGTTTAATTTGGCAAAGACATTATACTAATATATTTTCTTTTTATTTTGGCATAATAATCTCGTGTTGTGACAGCTAATATTATACTTTTACTTAGATATTACATAAAATAAGTCAGCGTATAGGCATAATAATGTTTTTGTCCATTATACATATGATATTTTTGTGTGTTTCTCTAAATAAACTTGAAAAATAAAATATACCTTTATCACATAGTGCGTGTAACTGACGTCTGTAATATACAATTTAAATTTCATTTTGTAATGCTTCGGTAATCTCATCGTTTCTGGTGTCGTAAAATATTTTTATGAGCCTGGAACATTATCCAAAATAATGATTGCTCGACGTAAATTAACGACTTACCCTGAAAATTTAGAGCGCATAAAATCTATCTTTTATAAAAACAGTAATTTAAACGCGCTATAATGGAATGCATTTGTTACAGTGTCGGTGTGAAAACGAGTACTGCGAGGAAGCGAAGCAACGGATCGACATTTGTCGACCGCAGGTCCTGAGGGGAGCAGCAGACGCTACATCGTCCTGTCGACTTTCACAACTCATCTGTTTGGCCGATGCACAATGTGCGACCGCCCTTAGCTACTATCGCCAACTATGCAGATCCGTCTACCGCGGCAGAAAATGTTCAAGCAAATGTCTTAACTCGATCGAAATATTACGTAAACAGGAAAAAGCAACCGCGCTGATGGCATGCCATTGTGACGGCAACGAAGATTACGACTGTCCACGTATGCAGAACAATGTAGCTAGGCTATGTTTCCATAAACATTCGAAAAATCATACAAAAGGTTACGAAAGAGGCTACAATGAGAAGCACCATAAGAGACCACCGCACCAGGACCTGCAGTCAGCGGCTAACTCCACTGGCGTCACGGGTCTCTTGATATTAGTTTGTGTATTTCTTACTCCTAGGTTTAACTCGTGACACATGTACATTCTCGAGGACTACCTCATCCTAGGAAAATAAGTTTTAAGTCGTAAGCATCAAAGTACAATGCTTGTTGTAAATATGTATAGTAATAGTTTATGTGTGCATCAAGCGAGGGATTGCAAGGGTAACGTAAGATAGTGCTGTTGAATAACTATAATTTTAAGTGTTGGAGGAAAATTATGTGTGTATGCGTCGTTAATATAGATATCTGAATAAAGCGTGTAGGGCTTTCGCCGCCCACGGGCGCGTGCGCGGGCGTCGCTATAAATACGGCGGCGCCGGTGGTCCAGTGACAAATGCTGGACTGTTCCCGTCTCGGCGCCACGCCGATTGATCTAACGGTTGGCCCGGTAACGCGATGTCAAACAGATGAATTTACACGCGACATCTCTCTCTGTCCCTGTCTGATGGTAGGGATCTGAAAAGAAAAAATGAACCACGCTCGAACGTTTAACGAAGCTGTTGTCGGGAGTTAGGGAAGTGGATGCCTGATGTAGCTAATTCCGGTAACCGGGACACTAATCGCCTTTCAGTAACGTCGCGGTGATACAAATATGCGGGTTTGGATGCCAGCCACACTTCACATATTTTCGAATCCTTTTCATGTCAGCCAATGAAGTCAAATATATTTCTGAACTCATTAATGCGTTTATCGGAAGTTTGGTTCATCATTAAGGGATAATTAAAATTACGGACTGGTTTAGTCACGTTAACTAACCACGTTTTTGGTACTTGATAACAGTATTCAGATATGGTTAAAAGCGATTGATTTCTTTTTTACTCCCTCATAACTCGAATAAAATCACAAGCTAAACGTTTACAAAACATATTAATTTTGTATTTGTTTACCGCTACGCCGTTCTAATTTTGCGCTTACCGCGAAAACACCACTCTTGGAGGTTCCGAGAACATTCAATGGATGGTCGGGATTGGTGGTTTCTCGGTACGTACACCTCGCTCGTAATGAAGTGGTCGGAACCGGTCCCCGGCAAGGTCTCGTGCTCCGATTGCGGCCGCGTAAACTGATATCAACGAAAAAAGTCACTCTAACTGTATTTAAACGTGGCTATGTCGAAATGCCTTCCGCGTGTAGATTGTGATAATGTTTTTGGGACCCCGTTTAATTATGAAGGTCATCTTTCATTAATAATCGGTCGTTGCGTTGTAGTAAATCTTAAATTATTCTTGTTTAAATCCAAGTCACGTTCTACCTATTGTAACTACGTACTGTAAACTAAACAGATAAACGGTTCTTTAAGACAATATCCTTGTCGATAAATTTAACTTCTAAGGAAATGTTACGACTTTGTTCAAGTTATATTTGTAAACTTTTAATCTGTAGGTAAAATAGTTGAGTTCTATCACTGTTACCTAGACGCTATGGGATTTTAATTTAACGATTGGTCATTTTCCGTCAAGTGTCTTGTAAAAATAAACATTATTAGTAATCAGCATTGGTTAGGCTTTCTTTGACCGGAAAAATTTCGCATGAGAGCATACACGGCCCAACAGAATGACGTTCATTCCTTGGAGACAAGATATTAGTGTCACTCGCTAATTGTGTCATACTTTCACCTCAGACCTGATTAAAAGACGTGGTGATACTTCTGAGACCATCAAACTTAGCGAATATTTCTTCTAATAACAGCTATATAATATAATAATATGGAATAGGATATGGTTCGACCAGGTACCAGCGTCAAACCTATTACTAGAGTGAAGGAGTTCTGCGTTTCGGTGGAAGGGTGTAAATGCCAGCTGACTTGCATCCTCATGCAATGGGGCGACTTTAATCCTCAGGAATAGCAACACATCTGTGTCAGCTTCAGGCAGAACCCCTGTTCTATAGGGTTATGTCACTTGGCGCTAGACACCACTCAACCATCAGGTGGACTGCAAACTCCCGTTTATTACTTCGATCTTATACAAAGGTACCTTTTTAGTGAAGATACCTTGTGGTCAAAATATCTAAGTTTTTTTGGTAATTCTAATAACCAATTTATATTTTTCTAGTAGAGTCCTCGGCGACCGAAGCTCAGGTAAATACACAACTAACACTAAACGCTTTAATATTTTCATACAAAGAAAAAATTCTGCCACAATCGTAAGTCTTCTCTCCAAAGACAACGATGCTATTTTTTACGTTTTTGTTTTTCTATTTTTATTTATATTTTGTTTATTCATATGTATATTTTGTGAATAATATTAATTAATCTAGTAATTTATCTAATATTTATGAAACTGCATTGGTAAAAGAACTTTCAGTACCTAATATTTCAGCAATTTGCTTGACGAAAAAAGAAAATATCCGTTAGGTATTGATGTATACAAAATTGAAATATAAAGTTAAAATCAATATCATTTTGTAAGATATAATTTTAAACACTATTTTTTTTATCCCTTTTCTTTTTACAGACACATATGACTTTGCAGACATAGGATGTTTAAAATTTTAGACGTGATATTTGATCTATTAGGTGTATATTTCTCCACGAATGCACGTTTCTTGGCAATATCCGTTTCTGTAACTGGAATAACCACTAATCCTTTATACAAATAAATAAAATTGAAATGTCTGTACGTAAATTCAAAATAAATCATGTTATCCGACTTTTTACATATATTTTACACAATTTTACGAATAAAAAATCGTAAGCTATTTTTATCTGTGTCTACAGGATGCATTTGGAACTACTAAATTGTTTTGAACCGGATTTCCAAGCAAAGCTAGAGGCCTTTTAGGGAATACTTTCGACAATTTTTAGGTTAATCAAAAGTTCTTGTGTTAGAACTGAAAAAGGCACACAGGCAACGCCGCGTGTTAAACTATCAATAAAATTAAAGTGCAAATTGCCATTATTCGCGTCATACGCACAATTTATGTTTAATTCTCCGTAATTTAACTGGCTCGTTGGTATGCGCGGTGCATGCAATCGCGTACTAATGTTTTGTCGCCCGAATCAAGACTCGCTTTATGCATAATGCAACAAGCACGATAATGTGGAGAATATGAATGAACTTAAATCTTTTTAAAGACATTTATTCGCCGCACCTGACGTGTCTCACGTACGTTTTCGCTATTTGAGTTACAATGTTTGCTGCTGCTATATGGAAAATCAACAAACTGGCATTAGTATTGTACTATTTATATAGATAAAACAATGTGTCGTACTACTCCATCTCTCATATCTATATTTTGTATAAAAGCTAAGCGATAAGGTTGCACCACCACACCTATTATAGAAATAGGTGTGGTGGTGCAACCTTATCGCTTCCTATGTCTAATAATAACTGTTAGGCGCTACTGTATTCTGGTTTGAAGGGTGTGGTAAGGGAGACAAACTTATCCTTCGTGTCAACATAGTCCTCAGGAGTAACATCGCATTTCTGGTCAAGCTCAGGTAGGACTTTACAGAGATTACAGATGACCACAAGCGGCTGTAGCCATTTACCATTAGATGCTCTGAAAATATTGTAATCTGGGTACTGCGTGCGTACAAAATGGCGGCATGTTACTAGATAAGACTTTGTTATTATACAGAATTTAATAATTACAATAATTATTGCCCATGTGCCGTTTCGTGTAATATTCAACGCGTTTGTACGTTTCCAAATTATACATACACATTTAAAGATTAAACATTAGATAAACAAGTAAATGTCAATTAATTTTGTGTCTAAATATAGCGTCAAGTTTTATATTGCAGTATTTTAGGATTTAATTGTGTGTGTATATAATTATGTTAGTTATGTGATGTGTGTCTGAGATTTTTGTGTGATGTACAAATACTTATTTAATAATTGATATATTTGAGACTAGCTACGATGAGATGCTAAATGAATATGTACCTATTTATGTGTGCAAAACTTAATTTATATTTTTATAGTAATACCGTTTTTAAATTACCTAAAGGAAGATATAAGAGAGTATTTTGTGTATATGAGAGGGATAACAGAGCGGTTATTTCGGCTTCTGAACGCGGACACATAATAGCTTTTATATTTCAAAATTGGATAATTCAAAAAGGTGATCGGTATACACAAGTTGTCCGCTGCTACACTGTCATTGCAGCGGAAATAGCAGACAATCGCGTAGGCTGCGGAAATAAATCGCGCTGAAAAAACGGTAACTGTCATTTACTTACATTTTCATATTTTGAAGTGTGTTTTGGTTCTGGGTCCGCGGTGGAAGCGGAACAATAAATTCCACGTAAGTTCTTACCGTCATTTATTATTACTTTGTAAGTGTTCTCTACCGAATGTAATTTACAAATACAGTCATACAAAATTGTCAAATACTAAAAGCTAAATATATATAATTATGTAAATCCGGCGACCTTTGTTGTGGCTCAGTTGTGTACGTTCCGATTTTCAAAACATTGACAGTTAGGAATGTAACATTTCACGTTTTTAGTATGATACTATTTATTATATAACTGAGGGCAACACTATTTATGCCAACATTTTACTCGATTATGTTTTGCACACTTTAATTCTATTATTTGTATAATTGTAACAATATTTTAGTTTTAAAACTACGAATAATTGTACATAAATATATTAGTTTTGATTCCCTGTCTTATAAGCACAAGTAATAAAACTCATTAACCACAGTTTACCAAAGTGAGATTATTAGAATATGAAACGATGTAAATAGTAAATTGAATAGTTTTAATACATTATGTTTAATGATTTTCGTACAAAGTATTTTAGAATTAAATTCATAATTTATTTTAAAATAGATACGATTAGCTGTAAGTATTGTTGCATTTGTTTCGTTTTTGTGAATCTTTTAAGGTTTTAGTTGTATTTATTTTCCGAAATTGCAATAAATTTTCTGTTTTCTATACATGTCATTTTATTTTACCCTCATATTGAAAAAAAATCTCGAGCAAAAAGAGCCTAAAGTATTTTTTGTATGAATTTTGCATCAATTGTTAAAGTTGCAGTTTGAAAGTACACATAACCATTTGAGGATGTCGTGTGTAGGTATCATAAATTAATTGTCAATGTTATTATATGGTTAAAGACGGACATCGCGAAGAAATAGTTACACATCCACGAGAGTAAAAAAGTAGTATTCGTTTTGAAGAGTGTTAAGCGCTGCTGTATCCTGGTTTGAAGGGTTTGGTAAAAGGAAACACATTTATCTGAGAATTTCCATCTTAGTTCTAAGCAACGTATCTGACGTAGGCCTCAGGTAGGACAGTAATCTTATCTGGGGTTGTTTACCAATGTCCATAGGCAGCAGGGACCATCAGGTGGGCTACATGCTTGTTTGTTACTTTTTTATATGATGGAGTAGCAAACGAACATGCAGTCC
>DWRA01002123.1:0-14796 GCA_018250295.1 Spathilepia clonius
AGACAGCAGCGTTTAACACTACTGTCATTAGGCAGAAATAAGTGTGGCGGTGGTGCCGCCGGAGTCGAACCACAAAGGGTTCTATCACCGTTAAAGCTGTCGTTAGCGATTCAGCTTAACATTTAGGTTAACGAATAACTGTTCTTACTTGTTATATAGCACTATATCCGGTAGCCAAATGTGTTCAGAAGGTACATGCAGGGTGTCCACGCCACCGTAGTCATCTGGATTCCATTTCAGCTTGTAGTCATTCCATTCCTGTTGAATAAAAAAGAATATATATTATACTATGAACATTTTTGCTATATATATAACTCAATAAATTATTCCGTTAAAATTACTTTCAATTGTTCCATGTTGGTTGCCAATTTCATTTAGGTACTTAATATTTTTTTCATATTTTACGTAGACCAATATAAACCTCATTTAAAAAATACATAAAAGTGTTAAGTAGATTTAATTAATAAATGTTAAATCAGTAATAGCATGGCTTAATTTAGTTAGAAATTGTCACACGTTGGGCGCCAAACGATAATACGAACTTTTTCATTTGTACAAGAAAGTAAATACTATTTCAATAAGTCTATGCACTAACACATGGGCAAGCAACAAATTGCTATTTTGTCAGCGTTAGTATAAGTTAGCAAACTGAATTTACCACATCACCAAATAGCTTAGATCATCAATAATGTATTGACTTCATTGAGGAAAATCCGATTTATCCATCTTCGATAGCTGACCTCATTCACGTAATCTTAAAGGCGTTTTAAGAGTTTTGAGGGTCGAATAATGTGGTCTGTGGGCTCAAACCGTGGTCGGGCATCGGAAATTGCGGTGCCTTATTAGATTCCGGATTGAAGGCATTTGGATGTTGTGTAAGTGAAAATAGACTTGACCATTTTTTACTCGACGTGGGCCGTCATTGGACCTTAAGCGGTCCCCATTTCCGCATTATTGTTATTTATTTGTTGCCCTGTGATTGTGCGGAGAAGGGCTTTTTGAGGTGCTAAATGGTTGAAAAATTAGATGACATACTACGAGATTTCTATTTAGCGAACTAACAAATTAAAAGACGCTTTATACACTCACAGCCCCACACTAGGATTCCCTGTAGCGTGGGCGCCATGGACACACACAAAGACGAATACACAAACATCCAGAAAATAAATTTAAATTCATCGTTTAGATATCTGTCTGACCGGGGATCGAACCCGGAACCCACTGCGTGTCAGACCGGTATGGTGACCGATCCGCCACGCGGGTCGTCCGCATGTGCAATGCGTATGCAGTGATCACTACTATCCATGGATTCAAAGATTGAAGTCCTATCTGATGTCAACCACAGATGCGTTTTTATCTTTATGTATTAAGTTAGAACGCTTCATCTATGTATAGATTTTTGTTGAAATTTAAACGCGTACAATTTTTTTGCAAACCAAAATCCTTCTAAACTGAAACAAATTAGCGCTTAAAATACAATTTGGTTAAAAGTCTTTTTTTTTAATAAAACATCTGTATTGAGTTCAGACTTAAATTTTACAACATAGATTACAACTGATTACTAAATCAGTACAACGGAATTGAAAGGTTTTACGCAAAGACATTCAATACTTCCATTTAATACTGTAGATTAAATCGATACTGTACACGATCCAACACTATCTATAATAATAGATAGTTTATACACGACGAGGCGAGAACTAAAGTAACAAAATTAGTTTCCGCCCTCGCTTGTTTAGGCTCCATTATGCTAATTTACAAGTTAAAGCATAATAGGAAAACAATGAACCGGATAAATACGGTATTCCGCGTATTAAATTAACGTCATAGTTAATACAAACATTTAGTAGACACTGATAGAGCTTAAGTTGTAAATAAATTTTCAATTAATGACATTTTGTGGACGGGTAATTTTTTTTTGTTGATGCAAAATTTTCATTTTCAAAATTTCATAATATAATAATTTCTTGGTCCGAATAATTACTTTCCAAAAAGCCATTCATTAATTATTATAGTATTAATCATTACAATAATCAAAATGAGAGGTTTGTTACACGAAAATACAATCAAAATATTTTATAAATGTTTGTCGATGTCGAGTTAAAAATTTTATCGCATATCCAATTTTTATGGTTTTCTTTAACAAATAAAGAAAGAATGAACGAGAGAGAGAGAGACAATAAACGTTAACTTATTGATGTCAAGATAAAAAAAATGACGAAAAATGTTTTAGTTTCAATCACCAATTCATTTTTAATGTCGTAAAACATTTTTGAATAAAGTCAAAGCAACCGAAGTGAAAAAAAATGCCTATCATGCCACATTAAGCTACATTGATTACACAGTCAAGACATTTGGCTTGTCTTGGAATAAAAGACGGACTGGAACAAAACCGAACCGTTCCCACTCCATCATGGAACTCAATTATTATTTTGGCGAGCTTTGTGCGGTAGACGAAATTACTGTTGCTAAAACTCAATTTAAATTTGACTACGTGGCCTTAATTTGAAAGCGTCTTTGTAAATAACAGCGTATAGGTCATATAACGCTGGATTTTAATTGAATTACGTAATTTCGGCGTTATAACTGTTACATTTCGGAGCAAAACGGTTGAAATATTTGCATTCCACGATCAAATAGCGTTTATTGGAGGCATTTGTAACAATGACTGAATTTGTGGCCTGGTTCGTGGTCCGCTGGCGAGATATGCGACCAGAATTTTGGTATGACGACCATGTAAATATATTGTTAATTTTGCGTTGTTTACTTGAAACAATTTGTCGTTATAGTCCTTTCGGTTAATATTGTTTCACTATGGATTCGAGTTCTTTTGGGTTTGATAACATCCTTATTCAATTAACGCCAATTGTTACATGTAATATAATGAAAATTCTCTGTCTATATGAAAGAACGTAACGACGTAGCAAATCTCATTTGAATCCATTCAGTTATTCATGACTAAATGACAAACAAATCAAAGACGAAAACGATCTCTCTTAAATTATTACTGAGAGTAAGATTGAATAATAAAAGCCTGTACAATATCGATAATTTGAAACTGCAGTAAGATCGTAAGGAGATAATCACTCGATCAGGGTTGTTTTAAAAGCCAATGAATTTTAATGCAGTTGATTTTCGCGTGTAAAATTACAAAGCCTTTTAACCTGGGGCGTGATTGCGTCCGCCGCCATCGCCGTGACAGACCCTGTTATTTTAAATGCTTTTGCCGTTGCTTTATTTTTCAGTATAATATTTTTTTGTATTTTCTATCATAAATTCATCGGAAATTTGTATTTTGTTACTTTTTTCACGTGGACATTCAATATTCATTAATAAAATTGTTTTGGCAAATATTACTTAATAATACAATAATTATTTTGTTTATATAAATGTCCGTAACATTATAATTATAAATACGTGATAAGTAATATTTATAGCAATACGTAAGTCCAAAGTGTATAATTTTTTTATTGATAAATGAATAAACAAAATTGGGATTCTATAAAATATTCGTAATAGATTCATACGTACGGACGAAGGTAAAATAAAGTGTATGCTTAAGAATATAATAATTATTATCAGTGACAGGTAAGTCACAAAGTTTAAATGTTGCAGATTTTCGAGTGTAAAATTACCGAGAATTACAAGTACCGAGAAAATCACTAGATTTATTACGTCGGTCAGATCGGTTCCTCTCCTGAAATTTCCTGTGGATTACAGTAAAGTTGATTTTCGCGAAACAAAATTATACTTTTTCAACCACGACTTTGATTGCGTCGGCTGCACTTGCCACGCAATTTGGGAATTGCGGCCGCCATAATGGGTCCTTTTATTTTTTGTTGTGCTTATTGAGTACAGTCAGTCGGGTATAATTATAGTCGAAGAACAATTTTATACTTGTTTTTTTTCGAAATAAAGAGCCTAATAAATCCAAAGAGACGAAAGGTTTGAAAGCGGAAAATATTATAATCTAAAATATGAAATAATGATAAGAGAAATTTATTTTTGGAAGTATTTTACTTGCTTTGAGAGTATGAATCTACGCTAAGTTAAACTGTTCCAGGATAAAGACATCCAACAAAGTGAAATGGTGCTAAAATTTACGTAGATTATTTGATCTGTATATATGAGTTCATACAACAGCTAAAAGCATAGGGATTATAATAGGTCTTGTTGTAATAAGAAAGTTAGTAAAAGTATTTGATATAGTAAAACTATACGTTTTTCAAATATTTTTTCATTTATATAAGGTAGAAATCAGGATTAAGCAAATATTTCCATGATAAGCAAATAAAATTGTGTGGAAAAAATCTTTGAAGAATGCAAACATTAAAGAGAATAAAAGCAAAAGTTGGGCTAAGTGTTGTTCTCCTGTTTACACAAACAATTCAGACTATGAGTAACGAAGTAACAAAATAACTTTAGATGCGAATACAACGCCAAATATCATCAACAAAGCGAAAAACAAACGGTAATACGAGAATTGTTGAGCAAAAATGTCGGAAAGTTGCTCAACCCTCGCGCACAACTCGCAAGAATTTAACGAGAATGCATTTCACAAAGCATTTAAAATGTCGTAATAATTTAAAATACACAACATAATTTTAAAATTCACAACATAATTTTCATAGATAAAGAAATAGAACGTGAAGAACTTTACGAGGTCTGTCTTGAAATAAGAAGTTTATTATGATACATGCCGCAAAAAGGTCGTTTAAGTAAGTTTCACGACGCTTGTTAGTTTTCTCCAGTCATGTTACATTTTTATTTAGAATAAAATGAAGTAGAACGTACAGGTATAGTGCTAAAAGAAACAATAATGCTGTTAGGTATGTAATAGTTTATTTTGTAACAAAGCATATTGGGTGATATCGCGAACAATTTGGCATTTTTAAGTTTAAGGAATAGTAAAATGTTTTCTATTTTTGTTAGTAGCCATAAAAATATGTTAGAATTTTTCTTGTATAAAATATACTATTATAAGCAAAAAATATCTCGTAAATACTTATGGTTTGTCCAGAATTGAGCCAAAATTTAGTAGAAAAAAAAAATACATTCGATTAATTTGAAAATATGGTAAATGTGAAAAATCTCTGATTCTCTTCCATCTATTTCTGCCTTAAAATGATAAGGTAGAAATGGTAATAATGAGGTATAGGGTCAGTAATTTTTCTGTCATCGACTTCAAGTATAACTGTCCAACTTGAAGTCAGTTTAAGATTTCTTTATACAGCAGTGATCGTTTGATATCACGTGAGCTGCATGCTCGTTCTGCTTATTTTTTGTAAAACCATTGAAATTTTAGGGTAACTTCAAGCGAACAACCCATCTATTAATATTTTGAATCATTGTTCTCCCTCAAAACTTTTGAAACTTTAGTGGCCGAAAAGTTAAATTCTATTCTGAAACTTTTCGTTACTTTCAAAATGCGGTCATCCGCGAATGATTTATCGACAAAATTTTTAACGGAGTAAAAGTAACAGAAAATATGTCAATCAATATCTTTTTAGATGTTAAAAAACTGATGTAAAAGGAAAGTTTTTAAGAGACAAATCGGGGCCAACGAATACACGGAACTGGTGATACAAGTGCCAAATCTTTTAGCCTTCCAAGAGACAAAAAGGCCTTTGCGGAGGTAACTGGCAACCTCTAGTAACTGGAGTAGCATTTTAAGAACAGGAATTAAAAATAGTATGTTAGTCTATACTAACAAGAATTTTGTTCTTTTGTTCTAAATAATTATTATTATCCTGAGATAATAAAATATTCTGGGATGAAATTAACAATAATCGAAATGAAACGATCTGCTTGTTGGTTATGTTTATGGTTAGGTTCTAAAAAAATTGATTAAATTTAGATTGGAAAACGTGATTTCTTGGCAATTTTTAATAGATTTAAACATTTATTTAAAAAATAATAACTACATCAGTTTCGTTTACTAATAATTTTATAAAATATGTGTATAGTCATTTCTAATCAGTGCCAAATAAAAAGTTCGCCTTTGACAAAATGTGCTTTACTTATCAATTCAAAACATAGCAAGGCAAACAATTCTTCAATAAAAAATGTGTGTAACGATGTTGTAGTCGAACTACAAAGAGTTACGCTTTTACCGTAACGTGTGTTGTACAAAGGCAGTTCTAAGCTTTGAGAGCCATAATAGTTTTGATACTAAAATGTTAGCTTATAAGGTAGCATCTGAACGCTTCATTCATATTTATCGCTATATTTAGGTACAGAAAGATGAACTTAAAACGGCTCTGAAGCTACAGAGTACTCTTAGCGTTGAAGATTTTAAAACTTTTGATACACTTTAATACCGCAGAAAAGGGATCTTTTTCCTCAAGAGCGCTACAGTTTAAAGTTTGAGAAGTTGCTCTTCTTTCACGCAAATGCCGATGTTCTCTTATAATGAATTCAAGGAAACAATTTACAGGTTGTATTAATACGAGTACATACTTAGAAGATTTTACATATAAAATGATCTTATATATAATTATATCTCTAAAATTTTACTTACAAATCTACGGAAACGAATTGTATTGTCTACCGTTTATGGAATAGGTTGTTCCAGGTCTTGATAACTTTCTCATAACAGTGTATTTAAGTACAAAATATTAATGTAAATATAAGAAATGTTAAGAGCAGTGATAGCCTAGTGGTTGAATCACGGCCTCTCAGTCGAGGGGTTCGAGATTTTGAAGTTATGTGCGTATTACAAATTAATTATCACTTGCTATACCGGTGAAAGAATACATCGTGAGGAAGCCTGCACACTTAAGAGTTCTTTGAAAAAAAAAGTTCTCAAAAGTGTGTGAAGTCTACCAATTCGCATTTGGCCAGCGCGGTGGACTATGCCCTAATTCGTCTCGCTCTGAGAGAAGACCCGTGCCCAGCCCATGTAAGTATGATAGTACTAATAATACTATACTCATACTATTATTGCTATTATATTAGAATAAAGTGAAACTTTCAATAATAACACAAAATTAATTCATATTATGTAACGCACAATTTCCTTTCCAAGTTATGTTTTGTGTGTATAACAACTGAGTGCTAAATTTTTTGATTAAATCTTGGTTAAAAAAAAAGGTATTGATGATTTCCGCCGTTTTTCTGTGCCTATAACATAAAATATATATTTATGTCTATTACATACGTACATGTATCTACCAAAATAAAGTTGTAACATCGTATTGGTATCTACGATTTTACTTTGCCCGTATCTTCCAAGATTTTTTTCCCCTTTTCTCCGACCTAAGATATAAACCTCCATCGATTATGATGTATGGAATTCAATATCAGTGGAAAGCTGACCCAATTTTTTTAGTGACATGTATCGTCCATAAAGAGCTGGAGTATTTTTTGCTCCACGTTCCTTCCGGGCTCATAAATCATCTTTCGAACAGCATTTGCTTCAAGTTAACACGTTCGATCGTCTCGTGTTTATAATCTGTCTGTAACTATTGCCTTATCACTACTGCTTTTATTAACTACTTTGAAATGCTTATAAAAGTTTTTAATGTGAAAATTGGCTATCATTTCAGCATTAAAAAAATTTAATTGCATGCAAGTGTGGATTCGAAAGCTAATGAAACTTCTAAACTTACGACTTAGATAAAAAATGTAGTCTGTAGTCAAGTGTTACATATATTTATAAGTATGGTCTTAATGTTT
The DNA here is from genome assembly GCA_018250295.1 of Spathilepia clonius. Classification (NCBI taxonomy): domain Eukaryota; kingdom Metazoa; phylum Arthropoda; class Insecta; order Lepidoptera; family Hesperiidae; genus Spathilepia; species Spathilepia clonius. The sequence goes on from DWRA01002123.1 coordinate 7,678, forward strand.
TTTTACACTATTCTGTAGATAAAAGGGTCTATAAACACAATTTCATTTCACAAGTCAAAGTTCCAAAAAAGAATCTAAAGCTTTTCGTACGGAAGATTAAACTGTGGAGATACTTGATAAATTTGTTTACCTACGAACCCAATGTATTTGTCGCTAAAAGGGTCACTTTATCAATCTATGTCACCCAAATTTCATTTATATGTACTTTTCCGGTCTACCTGGCGTTTATTACTCTCAGGCCTATAAGATCCTTCGGTCTAGCGCTCCGAACCTAACTTAGTAGTAAGTGACAAAGTTTCGAACGATCTTTGGAAGTTTGTCACCAGGAGACCAGAATAATTCAGTTGTCGACTTAAACCCGTTATCTTGTAGAGCAAACCACAGTTTGGAAGATAAATTATATATAATGCTATTATGGATATATATGACTGATAAATTTTATGAAAAATGGCGCTGTTGTTTAAAAATAAGAAAGATGTTCATTTGTTTCTAAAAGTCTTGCATTTAAATTAAGAACATGGTTTTGAACCGAACTATCCATTTTATAGCTAACAGTAGTTAACAAAAGATTTGTACTTATAACTTAAAAGATACAAAATTAGACAGTAAAATTATTATAAAAAAAATACTTAAATTTTCTGCGCTTGAGACGCAAACTACTTCGTAGTATTCTTTAAACTCTTGCGGCTTAATATCTTATAAGTCTTATAAATCATCCCCATGATATAAACTATTAGAATGTCCTTTGTCTTGTTATTAAAGCTAACAAAGATAATAAAAATATCGCTTATGTAGGCTGACGTCAACATATCCCACTAGATCCATAACACGGTGTCGACAAATAAAAATGCTTACAGAGCCATATATAATCACGTTGTTAATATTAAGCAGCCTGCAAGATAACTACTTAACATTTTATTGATTGGGTTCCCAAAACTAGTGTCGTCTCTTTTTCACTCACGCAAAATGTGTGGCTTATTCCCTCTATCGCAGGATCAACTTTCCCTCATAGGAGTTTTTGTTGGTAATAAAAATGTTATGATCGTCGAAGCAAAGTTTATGATTTATTTATTCGGTCCGCGATAGTTCGCGAATCTGTAGAATATATTCCGTCGTTCGTGTAATAAAATGATAATCTCCCATCTCATAGTTGGCCACTCAAAGGATATGAAGTGCAGAAGTTACCTTTGAAATGGGTACGAAGTGTATACTTGTCGAATACCAATAAGATCTTTATGGATTCGGAGCGCTAACTGTGACCACGTGGATGTGGCCGATTACGTTACGAATGTTCTTGGTCTTCATATTAGATAGATGTGGCCGTAAAACTGGAGCGTTTAAATATAATAACATAAGTATTTTTTCGTTTACAACACCGCATATAATGTCGTTCGTTGTAGAAAGGCTTCAATAAAACCGATCTTAGTTAATAGCAATTAGGATTCCCGTATAAGGGAATTTCAGGTGTCACACACGAAATACCTTGATAGGTGGTAGAACCTTATGTGGTTCGACTCCGGCGGTACCACCGCCACTCTTATTTCTACCTAATAACAGTGTTAAGCGCTGCTGTCTCCTGGTTTGAAGGGTGTATTAAGGGAGATTTACTTATCCACCATTCTTTGTCCTCAGGGGTAGCAACGCATTTGTGGTTGGTTTCAGGTAGGATTCGAATCTTATCCAGGGTGGATTACAAATGTTCCTGGGCGGCAGTTGCCACTTACCATCAGGTGGACTACATGGTCGTTTGCTACTCCAACAAATAAAATAAATACAAAGAAAACGGCCAGAAATTCGAAATCAGCAGACATCTAAGTTGATCTTTAAGATGTCTGACTGACCAGGGATTGAACCTGGACATTAACCTGCAAAAACCAATAGTACTACTATGAACATAAATACTATTATGCCACAGATATACATTAATGCACGTTAAAAGTTCTGAAGTAAGTTTATATTTCTTACAGTGAGATAACGTAATCATAGATTTTTGTTACGAACAAGCTTGAATTGAAATCATTATATTTAATTCCAGCAACTAGGTTACAACAAATATTTGGTGGCCTAGTCCTTAATATTTTCTGACAAAAACAAAAGCCGCGAAACGCGGGCAAAAGTCATTGAGGCAAAATGGCTTCATGAAAAATTAGTGTATGACCCCTTTTAAACACCTTCGTGACCCCACCTTGACACAAGGTGGAGTTTAAAACGGCACCTGACCCTAACTAGTTATGACCTAGAAATCTGCTAAGTCGTGAAAATAAACGATATTTCTGCATACAACCTGAGAAACGTTTCTCGAGAGACAAGTAAGTGTATAACATCGTCACTGGCTTGAGTAATTCTTTTAGTGTGTCTAGATAGCCCGTATACCCTTAATATCATATAAATGTTTATGGAAAGAATAACAAGGAAACACCAAACATCGACACAGCGACAAAGCGGCAGGTAAAGATGTTAATTATGTAACAGAAAACATATTAAAAGATTTGATGATGCAGACTATCAAGCTATTGATTAATTTTTCGTAGTTATGAGTTACTAAAAATATTTCTACAAGCGTTTCGCACTTGTCTACGATTTAATATCGAGGAGTATACACAAAGATGAGAATAGATGTATGATGCAAATCAAATCATACACAAATTTGTTATCATAAAATCAATAGTTGCTACTTAGAAATTGACTAATTAAGGATTAATTCCGAAAGATAATGATCTACAGTTCGCATTGTCTGTAAATGTTGATGTAGCAGTTTTGAATATGCTGTACTTCGTACGTATTATTTGCATCAGTATAGTGGATAAACATTGCGTTAACGTCGTTCCTATGATCTCACTGCTGGACACAAGACATTAACCTCGCATTGGCTTATTTCACAGTCCATAGTAACAAGAGGGTACATAATAATATAACGCGTAATAAAAGAATCTTTCGTAAAACTTCATAAATGTGCCATAAAATATGGTGAATGGCTTTTTACGTACCTCTTAAAGGTATATTCGCATTGAGAACAGTGACATACGCCGACATTTTATTAGTCATGTTGCAACTGACAAGCATTGAAGGAAAAGGCTGATTCTTTCAACGATCTAGCACTTTCTTCTGTCCGATATGAACCATTTATCAGAGGTTTAAGACTGAATTTTCCAAAAGTTTTATTATATTTTTTTCATCTATCCAAATAACCGTAAACTGTATTTTTTTGACTTGAATAATGGTTAGTCAATTTGATCAAACTAATTCTAAAAGGCACGCTTAAGAATGATGACATTGTTTTCGATTTTGCATCATATTATTATATTATAGTATTATGATGCCTAATCTGTAACACTTAAAACCAAAAAAGTAGCAATTTTAATTTAAAGCTCAATGTTTAGTAACTTTCATACTTATCGTTATTTCCAATAGTATTTCCAGTAGAAGCAAAATCAGAGCATTTTTTCAAATACTCCTAACATTGATACTTTTTACAAAAGAATAGAATATTTGTGATCATTATAATTAAGCCTCTTTTCTGCACAAACGATGTTCCACAAAACATTCTTGATATTAGATTACTTTTGTCAAATATCTGTTGAAGGGAAGGAAAATCGTTAATAGGTGCTCATTTCTTGGAATATTATTACTGGCGATGCCTGGAACCTGCTGAAGGCTTTCAAAGGCTTTTGATATATATAATACTAAAAGCTTTGTAGAATCATGAGCATAAGTCTCCAATATATTTTAGACTTAAATAAAACTTACTGATATGTTAAATCGTAAGTTTATCATAAAAGTAGACGAACTTGACTTGGGAGTCTTGGGGTTTCAAAAAAAGACAGGACCGTAATTGGTAAGATTTTAAAATAAATTGTACTCACCTGTTCTACCCAAACGTTCGTTGTCATGATTTGATTCTTAAGATTCTGAAAAGAAGAAAAAATAAGATTTAGTTACAAGTGAAAAAAGTATGAAGTAACATTTTATACACAAACACTGCAATTATATTAAAGTGTTTTAATAACATCCAGGAATTCTATTTCGAATAGTAATCATAACAAATCCGAATTACTGCATTAAAAATTTTCCTACAAGGTTTATGACTCAATCGTAATAATAATTTCTTCGACTGTTTTATGTATACGTTTATACATTTTATTTCATTTTCACATTTGAAATGTTTTGATGACTTTTGTTAGTGTGTGCTTTTTATCTTTTTCTATTCTTGTAACTGTTTCCATACGGCTCTTCGACTACTTATCACGGAGTGGACTTTCAAGTCGCTCGTCTCTTATATGCTAGAAAAAGATTTTTCTTTGCCTTGCTTCAGTAGCACTAAAACGACGGCAAATTGCTTAATGAATTTTAAAAATGTCTTTCGCTAAAAGCTTTGTAATATTAAGACAATAGGAGCAGTCATATTTTTATTAGATAACGTTTTTATTATTTTAATACGAATATAAAAAAATCCGTGATAATAATTTGACGATTTCAAATGTTTTTATTGCAATGATCAGGGCAGCAACAGTAAAAAGTGTCAATATTTAGTCGCCGGTATAAATACAATATTATTATTATTGTTGCCTCAATAATAAAATGTGACCAATGAGATGATATTTCTAATATGATTTAAGCAGTGTAGGTATTGTCACTAGGACTCACTAAGTATATACAACTATTTCGATAATGGTTATTATTACGTCGAATTTCGAGTTTTACATTCTTTAAGGGATACTTGATTTACATTATACTAAGAAAAACCTTTGATGACTCATACTAACTAACTAGTAATGCAATTATCCATACAATAACGCTACTCCATAATTTAAAGACATCCATTACTTTCCATTTGCAAAGACGTAAAATAAAACAAGCTGTTGATTCATATTGCCTACAAAATGTCCAACAAAATACGGACATCTGACAAATAGAAATGATAGGATTATAACATAAAAGCCGCGGGGAGACGGTTTTTCGTTTGTACATTGACAATTTGTCTCTTTGACTGAACGTTGTCGAGACAGGTCCACGTGTCCGTTCCGTTTGTATTGTTCGAAACGGTCGGAAATAGAGATCGAGGAATCCTACTCCAAATCACGTAATGTTTTCTTGTTGTTGTAATACAGACTTGGGGAAATACGTGTCATTTTCAGTTTAAAGACCTTTGACTTTTTTAATAATATTTTTATACTTGTTTGATTCATTGAAGTTTTATAACATCCGTTATTACCAGTACGTTAGTACCAAATAATCTAATTCATTTTTGCCTACCAATGATTGAAATTTAACTAATTGAATTTATTCTAATGTAATGTTTTACTATCATTTATTTTCATTTTCTTGACATATTAGACATTATTGACCATTTAGGTAATTTGCTTCGCGCTTCAACGTATTGATGGCGGGAAACTAGACCGGCTTCCTGCCAGCACCGGCCTCCGCAGTAGCCACGGACCTCCCAACTATGACTTGCCATAATTTATATTTCTTTTATGTTTAGATTATTTAGCGAAGTAAAGGGCTAGGTTATGAAATTGCGCTCCATTGTTTTACTCTTTTAAATATAATTTCATTCTTTACTTCTTGATTTAAGTCTACGTTGCTGGTTAATATTTATTATTTTAATTTCACCATCCGAATCCGTACTATCGAACTAATTAAATTTTCAGAACCAACTTTCATTCCAAGATGTCGAAAGTTCGCAGATGAAATTTATATTAAAAACACTCAAGACCATCGTAATTTCATGGAGCATAACTCAAGTACACGATACGAGAGTTAACTAGTTCGATCATAGTTGAAGCCGGGCCTTGAGATGAACGAGAAGTTCGGTTTAGTTTAATGAAATTTCTCTGGAACAATCGAACAAAGTTAACAGGGCTTGATGTATAACAGCCGGTTACTGATATCATCTTCATAGTTCATTGTTTGAGATAAATGGAGCTAAGGTTGTGTACACAGTGAGGCTTGTTGTGCAAACGCATCACATGGTAACCAAGAATCAGTATGGTTCGACCGGGATATACAATTGTCAGACCTATTCCTAACATGAAGCATGTGGAAGGTTGTGGATGTCAGTTGACTGACATATACAAGGTGACTTTGGAATGGGAGATCTCCCGCTGGGCTAGGTGATCATGCCCGAGGAGCGGCCGTGCTCCGACAGTCTCAGCTCGGAGTTTGTATATGTACAAGATGTTGAGAAAACTTCGATAGCGTGATTCAGAATGCAGTGGTGCCATCTCTTGATGAGTTGCAGGAAGTCGCCACAGTGACCATCTTAGTTCTTAGAACTGAGAAAGTATGCTTGGCTTGAGATAACTAGCTTGGACCATATGGGCCACGAGTAGACTGCATGTGTAGACTGCAGGCTTTTTGCTTCTTTAACCTTTTAAAAAAATATTTGAATACAAGGAAATAACATTGAAAGATTGATTTTAAGTCTAGTGATAAGAATTTTGGTCCTTTATTCTAAAATTCCACGATCGAACTACAACACTAACTTTCTGAATCTGATTTTTCACATGTGCATATTAACAACTTTGAACTCTAAAGAAAACATTACGAGGAAACTTACAAATTTAACTTTTCCAATATGTACTTAAGGATGTGTGAAGTCTACCAATCTGCACTTAGTTGAGCTTGACTTTGTTAGCTCTTAGTGTTGGGTGGGTGCACCCACGACTGGGAATTTTTTGATTTTTTTAACTGTTATATTGAAGTTGTCAGAAATTTCTAATCACTTTGTAATATAACGAAGAGTAGTTACAATAATAATTATCCTATAATAAAATGTAGTGAATGTATGAAATTGAAGATGAGACGATTTTTAGGGTTCCGTACTCAAAAGATAAAGACGGCAGCATATTATTAAGCTTCAGCTGTTTGTACGTATGTCATAGGATATTAAAAATTTTACAGACTGAGTGTAACTATAGCCGCTTTAACTACAAAAGTTGAAAATAAAGGGAGGTCGCCATACGAGAATTGTAAATACTACCTGCATTATTCGGCACTTTTCGGTTTATCTATTGAAACGTAATATACGTACTTCTATAGCTTTTTTATATATATAATGGAGTAGCAAACGAGCATGCAGTCCACCTGATGGTAAGTAGCAACTGCCGCCCATGGACA
>DWRA01002124.1:0-14796 GCA_018250295.1 Spathilepia clonius
CAAACCAGAACACAGCAGCGCTTAACACTGCTGTTATTAGGCAGAAATAAGTGTGGCGGTGGCGGCGCCGGGGGCGAACTACAAAAGGGTCTACCACCTTTAAAACTTCTTTCACATATAATAATACGTGGTAATCACGTGGTTTCCCGTTTTAGCACGATGTTGCACCTCCTGCAGTGGCAGAACTTCCGTCGCTTCTACCTGTACATAATGACTGACAATTACCGCAACATCATCACCCGCCACAAGCGCATGCTGCTCAGCCAGGAGATGAAGAATAGGTACGCGCTCGACGAGAACATGATCGTCTCTGCTGGTACGCTACCGGACCTGGATGAGGCTTACTCTAGGTAAGGGTAATTAATAACTTTTAGGTAGTAGGTAAGGGTAATTAATAACTTTTAGTTGGTAGGTAGGGATAATTAATATTTTTTTGGGATTCCGCCTATTATTACCCTTATCTACCAGTAAGGTTAATTAATAACTTCTACGCTTTTAGTAGTTAGATTTATCAAGTAGTGTGTATTAGTGTTTTGGTTTTAGCTAACACTATATTGGGTTCAGTATTCGTAAGAACAAAAAGAGAAAAGGAAAAAATCAACTGACTTAAATTATGAATAATTTACGACATTACTAATTATTAGTTTACTAGAATACCTATCGTGGATATCATACTGTTGTCGGTTTTAGAAAGTTATTTAGTAATGAACTTGTAAGTCAATTTAAAATATTGAATTACATAGTTCTGAAAATCATAACATGAGATAAGAAAGTTATAAATGTATCATTGTATAGGTTTGAATGTATGTAATTAAAATCATTTGAACATGATGATATGGTCAGTTTAATGCAACTAAGATTTTTTCTCATTCCGAGTATTTTTGAGTGGTTGACATTGATTTTGAAAGAACGCATTCCTGTTTCTAATGTAATATCGGTAATGCGTGATTTTTTATCAGTACAGTTCGATAACTAGGTGCGACCTTCAATATGTCGGCAAAAGGTTACCAAACTTACAAAACGCGTTTAAAACAAGTACAATACATATCGTTGTATGCTTGTGTTGAAGGAAATATTGCAAAAGCATAAAATACGTTGGTACGAAACGAAGTAGGTATAACGCGTTCTTCGCGTCGGACGAAGTAATTGGATCGATCGCTTTGACTGTAATTTATTTCGAATGATATCATCAGCGCACAATGCTTTATTGTTTCGATTTATTGACAATACTTAGAAAACGATGACAGATTAGTGTTGCTATTTACTTCAAGAGGACTATGATGCACTGGCGTCTTGAGGTATGCAGACTACGTAGGTACTATTCAGAGTAAAGTGTAAAGTTTCATCAGGTATCAAAACGTCACATATTTTTCGGAGTTGACATACCAATCTTTTGATCATCGAATGTCCAGTCGACGCCGATTGTCAGTTTTTACTTTAAACAATCGACGCAATCGACTACAGAATCGACGCCGTTGCTTTTTAAACGAGTTTGTGGCTCCATAATAGGAGTAGAAGTCCTGGATTATATATTTGAAAGACTACAATTGCAAATACGGATATTTTATCGGCCGGTATACTTTGGTATCCAAGCGAATCATCAATGATTGATTGGTGAGTAGGCACCCTTAGCTCCAGATGTCAGGGTCTGCAAACTATCTTTAGTTTAGTATTATAGAAAATATTGTAACTTACAAATTGTTGTTTTGTATTTGCAGGAAAGTTCACGGATTTGAATCTGTCACAGATCTGTACAAGTGGAGTTCATCCGCTTTTTATTTTCACAATATAAAAACCCCAATGATATTTATTAATGCACGCGATGACCCCATAGTTCCTGAGCCATTATTGCCCACCATCAGAGAATTTGTCAGTAAGTATTTTAAGTTATTATGATTTTTTCATAACGTAAAGTTTTAATTAGGAGTTCTATTTAAATTGTAAATATATATTTTAATTTACTTTCATCTTGGAATAAGAAAAATAAATATATATAACAACTGCACGCCTGAGAATAAATAAGATGCTCTTATGATATTGATATAGAACAATTTATGAGAGCAAGTATTATATACTTTATTGCCCTACAAAGCAAAGAACAGAGAAAATTCATATGTCAAGTAGCTACTACTAATGCGCGTATATTACGTCAAGATTAGATAATTTTATGAAAGGCGCTTCAGGCTTTTCCGGTTGAGATAAGATAAGTTACAAATTATAATAAAACAATGCTCATTAAAGAAATTTGTCCAGGTTCCACCGACAAAGCGATGTTCTTGGAGCTCGCCCACGGGGGCCACTTGGGTTTCTACGAAGGAGGTCTGATATACGCCAACCCGGTGACGTGGCTGGACCGCGCGCTGGTGGGGCTGGTGGGCGGCCTGCTCATGGCGCACAACAAGTGTCCCGGCAAGGTCGCCGAGGCCACTGACGACTGCTCCATCCCGGATGACGAGCCGGACCTTATCAAACCGGCCACTATTATATACCGCGATCCATTCGAAAAGCAAACACAAAAAGCGTAATTAGGATCACGCGGTAGATTATTAATGGTTGAGTTCATTTACACGATTACCGCTGCTTGGTTTCTGGAATGCTGTAATAATTATTTTCAGAATTTCATCTCCACAGACAAGACGGCGATACAGTGCACTCTGATGGTGCAGTGAACGTGGAAAAGGTGCTAATAAGCCATCATTGAAATTCCGTCTATGTATATTTTTAATGATACAATTAAAAAAATGTATCATTAAATGATTTATATGATGTTGTGCTTCCAGAAACCGGCAGCAAGAATGTCGAATTAATCACTTGCAGTTATGAATTTTGGTTTTCGTACATGAGAGAAATTATATAACATTCCTTGAATGATTGGATGAACATTGATGAAAACGTCTTTTAACGTTTATACATTTGCGATTTTAAATCGTAGGTGATTAAGTCACCATTCTTTGATAATAGTGTAGTTATACAAAGGAGGTTAAATATTTATTTTGTTTAAAACTTTGATAAAAGAATATTTCAAATGATTATTATTAATATAGATTATTCACGTTTTAATAATGATATAGAATGTTGACGTGTGAAATGTACTGTACTTGATTTTGAGACGCACCTTAGAGGTTTACTTAATTTCTGGTACTTACCATGAGTGTTGATGTATGCTTATGCGCAGTGGTATTAAAATTTTGTATGTTTTTATATATACATTTGATATTGTGATATGTATATTGGGGCACATTAAACACTAATTGACGTCAGGGTTTTGGTATAACCGTATAAAGCAATGAAATTATTGTTATTCTTGCGAGACGTCACACAAGTTAAAAATGCCTCATGATATCAGAAATTAAGATGATTTCGTCCTAGTATATTTAATTTATAATTAGTTATTGTTAGTGACCGACCGAAGTTTCGGTTACGACCAAAAACGAGGTCTCGGCTGAAAATTCTGTTTTGACCGAAAATCGACCGAACCGAACTTCGGGTTGTGTTCGGCCGCACTCAGGCATTTGTCTCGCAGCAGTTCGTGTTCACATGTCCTTTGGTACGCCGACGAATTACGTCTGACTAGACATATTTATTTTTACAAAAAAAATAACTACTTTATGTCATTTTACGCCCCTATTTCTATTTAACTGAAAAACATAAATTAATAGAGGTAGCTAGGCCAAGTACTATAAATCTGTAAATGTCTAAATTCTACGAAATGATGGATTTTTTCCGAAGTCTAAAGAAGGTTTCCGTTTTGTCCTAAAGGAGAGAAAGTTCCATTCTGGTTTCAGCTGAAAAGCCATTTCGGTCTGTCACTAGTTGTTTTATGAATTATTTACTTCTGCATTTATTTATGTAAAATTATTACAGTTAAAAGTGAAAGAATGATGTTTATGAGATTGCCTAATTGTATTTAAATGTTTAGTGCAACAATTTGTTGTTTATAGTATGCTTATGCTTTGTATTCAAAGATTTGTGATAGAATACCAAACTACGAGTGGCGATCGACATAGCACAATACATAGATACCTTCAGCATTTAGCCTAACATGCCTGTACGTGCATTATTGTCGAATCGCTTACAAAATGATTCATTGCGTAGTACAAATAATCTTTAAAGCACAATTAATACGTATGTATAATAAATCATACACAATAAATGTTTAATATGTACAGCACAATCACTAACACAGTTCCAGTGTCATGCGTGTATATATTTTGTTTTTATAATGATATACATAAAAACAAAATATGACCATTGAAACGAAAGCCTAAAGAAAGTTCGGTCGGGTGTCATAGTATAACATGTTAACCGATCGTATCGTTTTGACTACCCGTAGACAATTTTGATTCTACAATGATGTTATCAGGAAAGTGTTTAAATTCCGATTTAGGTGCTCGGGATTAATCTTAGACCAATACCCTACCACTACAAAATACTCTGCCTATTGAAAACAGAGTATTGTAGGTCATGCCAATCGTCAATCATCGGTAGAACTAAAAGTATAAGTGGATAAAGCATTATACACAATTTGGGTACATTAGCATAGAGCATAGTTTCAGGTGCTGTAATTATGTTAGATATTGTACTTGATTATTTATTTATGAACATGATGTTTGTACAAAATATATTTGTTAGTGATTGTTTTGCTTATTTGAAGTCGCACATTTTTGTTACAATTTTAGCATAAATAAGATATTAAGAGCATCACCGTACCAGCAATTTTATAAGTAAAAATTTGTGTGAAATTACCCAGCAGTTACTATTTTATGACCCTGACGCGTCTACTGTAGGTAGAGAAATATTAATCACGTATCTTCAATTTTTACACTGATCTTAGAGTAAAACAAAAAATCCATGTGTAATATTGATCGGTATTTATAAGTTATTCGCAAATTTCACCGTTAATATACTAAGGCTTTTCAAAATTGATGTTTCAATATAATTTATGTTTAAAGGACTGCCTTAAATTGTTGGTGCAAATACTATAAATGGTTTGTTGCTCAAATTATCAAAGAGCACATTTATTTAATGTAGTGTATAGTGTAGAGTTCCAAAAAATTTCAATGAATGTGGTTGTCCTTCAGGAAATATTGCTACATAGCGACAATTCATCGCATAAAATATTGGTGTTTTGCTTCTGTTTTTTTTAACAGAATCTCGTAATAGATAAATGTGAATGAACGGAGCACTTGGGATAATACATCAATGTTATTAATGGAATATTATAATTATGCATATATAACCAGAGCACAATAGTAGCAACAGATTATCTTATAAAATAATATTTATTCACTTCAAGGGCACATTTGAAATTGATCCTAATCTCATTATTGCATCGCTCCTAGATGGCCCTAGATTTTCGCACGGAATATGTTTCTGTCATATAAATCAATATATCTATAATCAATATCTGTTACAAATTAAAATACAGTTTATTTTCAATGAATGTCCAAATTACTGATCTCAACCGGTTGATTCCGTTGATGAGTGATATAGATGAGTATTAGATATAATATTTTTCCATATTTTTAATGAAAAAAAGTTACAAACAAATTTAGAGACAATAAGTTTTATTAATCATCCCAAACAGATGATGAGAACGTTATAATTTAACGATAATAGTTCGAAGTGATAGAATTTTAACCATCAATTGATGGAAAATTATATTCAATTGTATAATAAACGTGAAACAACGAAGTATATGTATAGGCCAAATGAAATTATTAAATCTATAGGCATGGGCGTAGCTATAGCTTTGTCGAGGGGGAAGGGAAGGGAGATGCAAAGCAGTTTCGTAGCTTGAGTTTTGAAAGATGAATTTGCAGCTATACTTATATAAATAGGTAGACTAAAAATGGTTATTTATGAATGAAAACAAAAACTAAAAAGGTCATCCTGTTTGAAGATCGTTTGTTTACTTGCCTATGCTAAGGAAGGCTCTCCGGATCCCGGTAAGCGTCTGCTTTTCTATATACACCCATGTCTTTAGATAAATGAAATAAAAATAATTAAAATTGTGTCAGTGTATTGAGTTGCCTAAACAAATATGTATTTTGTGTCTAATAAATGGAAATGATAATGCACATTTGACTTTTTCATTTTTCCCATTCATTCTGAAATCATTCATTACAAAAAGATTGATAAATAAGTATATTTCTAGTCAATTATATAAAATTTTAAGAGACGGGTGATTTACGCTGCCTTACTTGCTAACAAAGTACAATCTATTCTTACTTAATTTTGTAAATGGAATATTATAATGGCATTAGAACGACATTTGAATAGTGTATTATTAAATATTTTTTACTTGTGCTTCACATTTTATATTTAATGATTAATTAATATAAATGAATAATGGTTATCCCGACATTTATTTATCTATAATTCTTGACAAACAATTACAGATTTATCCTAAAATATAATTATAATCTTGAGCTCTCAGGTTAAGTTATACATTTTTATGAGATCGAATTCATATTCATAGGAAAGTAGATTCAATGTATGCGCATGTAAAATTAATGTAGGCTCTAGTTTTCTTACTCGTATTTTTAAATTTCTTAAATTAATAAAATGATAAATCAAATAACTATTATTATTTTCATTCTAACGACGGCGAAGATTGTTTTTGATTTTTTTACATTTAAGATTCATAAAATCTATATTGTCTTGTACAAATTGGGCAGTTTACGTATCTACAAGTAACTACTAGGCTTAAAAGATTGTGTGCATATTTATAGTATCTTTTATAGAATTCATATAAATGCAAAAAACTATGTATAAAAAAGGACAATCAAAAAGGCTTTAAAATTCATTAATATGCTAATATGAGTACACTATCTTAATATTTTTGACAACACAAGCACAGTGAACCATTAAAATGTTATAAATATTCCAAATACAAATATCACAACATTTTCTTAACTTACAACTTATATCTTTACACATACATCTTAGCAATACACATCAATAGTTAAGTATTTAGATGCTTACACATAAATATATTACAGTATCTAATATCAGTGCCAGATCTATATATTTTTCAGAAACAATAAGATTTAAATTGTACAAATAACAGAGATTCAACATGGGTCAGTTGCATTTTACACACCAGGTATAAAATAATAAATGGCATTCAGAATAAAATATGGCCACTGGGAGAGTACAGAATGCTTAGACATAAATTACATAAAAAAGATCAATCAAATATTACCTATTGAGACGAGTATTAAAAATATAAATTAGCTTAAAATAGTACATACTATAATAATATGCCCTTACCTTAAAGTACTGAATAATATTCACTGAAAAAAAATAAAGCTACCTAGTTATGTTATGGAACCGATACTTTACAGTCTTTTTACATAATACATCTGTTTTAATCTGAGTATTTTAGAATAAATTAAAGCTTTTTTTTTACAAAATATATGCTGTTTCAAATAAATTACGTAAATGCAATTAAATCGTAACTCAGGTTACCATATAGTCAGCATATGGATGTAGGATCACCTTCCATAGTGCATGCTACATTATCTAATTTATGAGCTAAGTGCATTTTATTTTCTAATCCTAAAATAATTTGTTCTCTGTATTTACTGACATAGATGTACAACTCTTTCAAAGCAGACAGGGTATCAAATTCATTCAACTGTTCCACTGAAAGTTGTTGCATTGAAGTACTTAGCTCTTGGTCGGTTACTTGAGGTAATTGAGATACAGCTTGATAAAATTGGATAACCATTTCTCTATAAGTGGGCAAATCTTTTGCAAACAGCAATTTGTTGGAAGGAGAATCTTTGCAAAGACGGTGCTCACTCAATGAACAAGCATCCATAAAAGTTTGAGCAATCACAGACAATGAGGAATCAACAGTTGCTGTTTTGTTAATATCAAATATGAAGTCTGGATTTTTTATCAGATTGACCCAAAATCGCAAGGGTAAACTGTTTGATTTCCAGGCATGTACAACTTCTGGATTCATGATGCCATGGACTCGGGCGGCGTCGTCAAAAAGATCAAATAGCCATTTTACAGCAGGCGGGAGAACTTCGTTTACTGTTAGTATCGTACCAAAAAAGTCATCAACAAACTTATGTACTGTGCCTTTTGTAGATAGGAGTCTAGTAAGAAATATTTCCGGTATAGCTTTATGACTGTGTTCTGAGCTCTTGTTTACAATGTGTTGATATTCGATAGGCTTGACCAGGTGGTAATAATGAACATTTTGATCGGTTATATCGCTCTTGTATACTCTTATGTGAGAATTTGAACAATATATGCCAGTACAATTTTTGCATGGGATTTTGTATGGCGTATTGAAACTATCATTTTGACGTGATATTAGGGACATAACGGCAGATTCCTTAACACCATAATGCGCCAATGTATTCAGTTTTCTCCAACCATTAACGGTTTTTGTTGTAACATCTTCATCTTGAAGAGTTACATGCCCACCTCTTCCATGACGCCATTCTAGATCAACTTCATGGACGGAGGGGCGCATTGAAAATGGAGTATTTTTAAATAAAGCATCCAATATCTTTGATTTTACCTGTGATATACTATCACAATCCAAAACTTTGCATTGAACTTTGTCATCAAAATCTTCCTGTACTACATGTAAAGTTACTGTTTGATAATCGATTTGTTCTTTTAAAAGTTTCTCTTCGGATAAAGAATATCTAGCTTCGTGAGTGATAGCATCGACAACACCTTTTTCAATCTGATGTTTTATAGCTTTAAATAGTAAAAATAATGAGGAGCCAGCATAGTCTTTGAGATAATAATACATACACAAAGCCATCCAGTTTGTTAGCATCTTTTCAACTACACTCTCAGTGCGTCTCAACATCAATTGTGGATGTTTATTGCATACTGACTTTTCGATTAGACGTAACAATAAAGACTTCAAAATATCAGTCGCATATTCCATTTTACCCATGAGAATCACCATTAAAAGAGAAGCGACATTAACCTTGTCTCTAATATTAAAAGTTTTTTGAGCTTCTAATGTGTCTATAAATGACAGAAGGAAACATTTGTTGTTTAGAAGTTGTTCAAATTGGAACATAGCTGCATCATAATTTGTTCTTGGTGTGTTAATAAATTGACTTTGAACATTTAAAATGGGATGATCTGATACACCTGGGAAAAACACTTTCATGACATAATTGACATGATCAAGAGTAGGTATGCCTGAATGTTCCAAATCAGCTGCCAAATCAGACATATCAGTTTGCAACTCTGCAAAGGCTAACTTGCATTCTAATCTAACATTACTTTCTAGGGTATCCATCTGAATCTGTATCCTTTTATATTCTCTTTCCGCTTTAGTGCTCCTTCTTCTATACATAACCAATACTATCATAAATATTAGGACTAGGAAAAATGTTCCAGCAGCAATACCTGCTATAGCTTCCGGAGGAAAATTATAGTTTCGTAACAATTCGTAATGCAGGTATCCAATAGGAAATCTCAAATTTTGACCAACTTTAACCACTACTAATGGTAAGTTTATATCACTCATTTGTAAACCATTCTCATCTGTATTCATTGGTTGTATCTCGGGAGGTGTACATAAGAGCTGTTGCATAGTCAAGCTAGTAACATTACATGGTTGGGTACCAATAGTAACTACTACATCTGATTCATCACTTGCCCTTATTAAATTTTCACCTTCTATTACTAATGGATCGCCCTTGTATGATTTGATGCGATTTGGAAAGTGGTAAACATGAGGATCATCAACAAAAACCATATGAGTTCTAGGTGGATTAAAGTACTTTTCTAAGTCATGCATTGTTTCCACGTTATCCATAACAAAACCAACTTTCATAGCTACCTGTGGTGTACTTGTTTGCGATTTAGTGGCTTGGAGTATTTCCTGATATTTCTTATTAATTGCTGGGCTGGGGCATTCCATTTGATTAGAATTTAATACTGAACATGCAGTAGAATTAACAGGGAGTACTTCATTACCATAATATAGTTTCATTAATGGTTTTTGGATAGTGTGCAAGTTTGTTCCGTGAACTGTTATCATCCTGCCTCCAGATACAAAACTTTTAAGTGGTTTAATTTCCATGACTGTGGGATCTGCAGTGTAATTGAACAAGTCACCATATAATGTGCGATTAGCATTATCAATAGATACAGTCAGAGTATGTATTACTCTTGGTGTATTAGCTTTGGGAGTGATACATATTAATCTACTATTTGATGTCTGAGTTTTATTAACAGAGCAGGGCAAATCATCCATGTATGCAAAAACGGATGAACCAATATTTAAATGTTGACCACCTATAGCCAATTGTGTACCACCAGACACAGGGCCCAAAGCTGGGTATATACCTTGTAGCTTAATATTCTTATAACTGAAAAGGACTGATGATTCTGTGTAGCCAGCATCATTTTCTACAATAACTGGTGCTACAGTGGAACTATTAGATGGTCCGGTTTTACATGTAATGCTAACAGACACCTCAAAATCGACTATGTCACATAGTACCTCACCAATTCTAACTTTTCCTGTCACTTCTTCAACTCTTAAACCAAGGTTACTGCCTTCAATAGTGACAATAGTTCCACCTTCAACGGGTCCACTTAAAGGTTTGATCATGTCTATTCTGGGTTTGGGACATTCTGTTACAGGATTTTCAAGACAAGATTCACTGTATGAACAAGAATTACCACACCAAGTGCATTGATAAATAGAATTTCGAGTGATACATAAAGAGCAATCTGCATGGTCTCTGTGAGATCCAAGAATTTCACACTTGTATAAAGTTATTGTTATGGTGTCTATGTAATGCTTGTGATTCCAAAATACTTTAACACTCACATTATATTCACCAACATCTTCTTCATAGGAATACATTGTTTTGTCACACACTATAAAGTGATTTGACTCTACTCTTGCTGGCAAAATCATATTAGCTAATTCAATGCTCACAATGCACTGGAATCCTGTATGTCCTGGTTGCAAATGAGGCAGGTTTTCAACCTCTAACTCCAATTCTTTGGGAACATTATTAGGCAGCAAGATTGGCTTTTTGTACTGTCTTATTCTGGGACAGTGTCCAATGCCATGGTTAAGCAATTTTGTTGGATTATTTTCACCACTGATAATTGTCCTCTGACACACAGATATATCATGTGTACATTTGTTATCATAGATGCACCAATTACAGGCCCATTCGCTCATTATGCATGTGTGGCATGTGGTGTGTTTTGAACAATCATAAAATGCAAAGTTCCGAGAAACAAAGTCCTTATTAGTTTCAGAGGAATGCACTGAAAGTGGAACATACACATGGTCTTGAGATGGTGGAATTTTAGGTCTGTGCTTTAAATCTGGTGTAGGGCATGCAAGACCACTTGATGTTACTGCTGCATCAATTGGGGCTGCATTACCAAAAACACATTTATATTTTGCACCAAATGGAAGCTCTGGCAAAGTCCTGATAATAAGTTGAACAGTAGTAATCTCTGTCATGGAAATTCTATCAGGAAGTATTTGTTCGAAATCAATGCACTGTTGCCCTGTGTACTGTGAAAGCCATCTAGGTGCACTTTGAGTTCCTTTTTGGCACATGCTTTGGATTGTACAACGTTTTTCCAAGGAGCACCAACCACAATGGGGGTCATTGGACTCTAAGCATGAGGAGCAGTTACCATGTTCAGCACATCGTTCAGTTGGTATTTGTATTATTGTGTTTTTCCCGAGTATATACAAGGTTCTCTGATAGGGTGACAATGTTGTATCTGGAAGAATTTTTTGACCAGGTAATATATCTTCAGTTGAATATGCCAAAGCCTTCTCCGCATCAATAAGCACTTTCATCAGTGTGCCTTCACTCGTACCAAGAAAACCCACAGTATGAAGGCCTGTCACCGACATGGTTACTGATGACACTAATGTGTCATTCCAATGAATGACTGCTGCTGTTTTGATAGGATAAAGCCCACTAATTTTTAAACCTACTTCACAAAAATTAAGTATGTTCCCTGTGGACCCAACACTGGGACATTTGCCATCTGATATCATTCCCGATATGTAACCCATATTCCTAGCCTTAGTACTACCATTAAAACACATATGCACATTTTCATTGAACTTAATCTCTATCTCCTGTAATGAGAATACACATATAGCTGATTTAGATGCTGGTTCATTGGTGATACCTTTAGAAGGACTAAATAATGCAACAAGAACCGGGTCCCCTGCTTCTACACCTAATTGTGTGGCTAGATTGAAACCAGCCTTAGCAATTTTTGCATCTTGAACTAAATTGTAATTGACATCTTCAATCTTACCATTACTAGTTTCTTCTCGGACGTGACATTCTAAAGTTACCTCTGTATAGCTATTATAGTTATCGTCATTAACACAAGTGCGGGCCAAACGTGACACATAACCAAGCTCTTCATTACCAGCAAGGTGGGAATGTTTTTGAATAATAAGAAAATAGGCATAGTCACTAGCATTGAATCCATACACATATTGCACAAGAAAATTGTCTCTATACTTCACATCAATCTGTATCAAACTCTGTTTGGAGAACGAGAACTCTGCGACCTTCAACGAGAGCAGGTCGCGGCTGGATATGGCTGGTACGTCGTGCCTGTACTCCCCATTGTTCGTGAACGTCGTCCCCACGTACAGCACGTTGGACCTGTCCCACGAAGTATATCGCTCGGGCCCTATGAAGGCGAATGTTGATGCCTCCGCGTCGTTAGCTGCCACACTCTCGGGTACAAATTCTGGTTTCGCTGATAAGTCGCCAAGCTTGTACTTGTAGCAGGAGCCCTGAGCGACGGAACCACATGCGATCACTATTCTGGATTCTTGATCGATTACCAGGATCTTATTTACATTATCAATATACGATCTCTGTATATCAGGCGAGCCGCAGCCGGTTGCATGGCACATCGGATTATCCAGTTTTGGGCCGGTACTGACTACGTGAATCGGTTTGAGATCCGGACTGAGCTGATGTAGCCAATTTATTGATCCAGCATACACTTGACCACTAATTTTATCCACGGCGAGATGATTGAATTGAAATGTCTCATTTTGATGAATCGGATATTGTGATATGAACTCGAACCCATACACTATTGTGCACCATAACCAGAATGTTATGACTAATACCGTCGTATAAGTAGCCATGATCGCATTTTAATTTAACTTTACGAAAATATTCTTCTTGTTTTCACAACCACTACTTTATTTTTGTTTCATTTTCAACCCATTTTACAAAAATATTGTAAATGGCAAAAGCATACATCGATGCCCATGACATAGAATAAACAACAAGTTTTTTTTTTATAAGTTATAGAAACTCGCTCACGATTTTTCCAGCCTAGATACATGTGCCATAGACGAGTACATACTACACAATGTTAACATGGCCTAAATAAAAGGGAGAAGTAATGGGTTGCAATTTTGCAAATTAAAGCACAACAAAAAAGAAATGTAAACACACATCTTTAAAATAAATTGTAAATCAACGCATACTCCATAACACAATACAGTTGTATGACATAAAAGTAAGTTCACACTGCGGAAAAACTAGAACTCTCAAATTAAATGTTCCGTACATAATAGTATTTTAAAATTTATTCTAAAACGTACATTACAACAACAAATAAGATTGATTTTACCATTAATAATACAATATAACTAAACTATAAATAATTAACCTATTTACTTTGCTCCTTGAATATCATGCTTGTTTAAAAAAAACATATACGGAACCCTAAACGGTACATTTTGTTTTACTAGTCTGTGATTGCCATAAAGGTTTGACGCTCAGAGTATTAATATTATATTATGTATTTACATAGTTAAATCTAGATAAAATGCAGTTCAAAAATTCTATAAATATGTGCCATATTCATTGAAATTATTATGTGAACTTATTCAAACACTAATTTACACAGTTGGTCGGATTTAAAGTATTTTTTAATACGTAAGAGTCGGAACAAAAAACATACAGACAGAAAATACTTTTTGAAGTCGATGGAACTCTATGGTAAAGTAGACTATGGTTAGACAAAATCACAAAACTATTGAAACGTCGGAAGTCGCCGAGTTTAGGAAAGATACACATTTTGTTTTCCTGTGATCCCGAAATTTGCGGGCATTGTGATTATGACAAGTAACAAACAGTTTAGGGATTTAATTATAGAATAAGTGGATATGTGGTAAATAATCACCGTATAGATCTTTAAACTTTTTGATGAGTGCCGGTGAACATTGTGTAAAATGGGTTCAGATGTATAAGATTTCGATGATGCTAGTATTACACTTACTGATAGATGTAGGGTTGTAGTTGTAGTTAGTTCTATTGGAAGTGAAGGTGTACAATGATGGCCGCGATGTCCTCGGGCGGTCCTGGGGAGCCGCATACGCAAATGAACACTTATCGCAGCTATGTCACCATGTTGGCGGACCCCGGCGCTAAAGACGAGATCAAACTTAAAGCTGCCCAGGAGCTCAGTGAGAACTTTGAGGTGAGTTTATACGTCTCATTTAGTTAGAATACGGACATTTATTTAGATGGAATATTTTATTGTGTTTTAATTTGAATTTGTTTTCTATCAAGTTATTGTATCAATCAGTTTTATGTGATGTAAGAATAACTTTGAGCTACTACTTTTACGATGAATTCTAATTTTGTAATGTACAGTTTATATTAATTTATGATAAGCTAGGGTGGTAGACCCCTGTGTAGTTCGCCCCCGGCGGCCCCACCGCCACACTTATTTCTGCCTAATAACAGCAGTCTTAAGCGCTGC
>DWRA01002125.1:0-14788 GCA_018250295.1 Spathilepia clonius
GTTATTAAGCAGAAATAGGCGAGGTGGTAGTGCTGCTGGAGTCGAACGACAAAATGGTCCACCTTCAACTTTGGACACATTGGAGTAGCAAACGAGCTTGCAATGACTGCCGTATAGACATCAGTGACCACTCCATGAAAAACAGGTTCTATCTGAAGTCGATCACAGACGCGTTAGTCTAAGTTCTAGTGGTAGAAGTAGACTGTCGTCTTTTATGTATGTCAGACATCCACACCTTTCCCCTGAAATGCAGAACTGCTTCATGCTAGAAATAAGTGTGGTGGTACCTCCGCGGTCGATAAATACTGGCTCTACCTTTCAACTTATTTTAATTTTTTTATATACATAATGCAGTAGCAAACCAGCATGCAGTGGTAAGTGGCAACTGCCGTATGGACATTTGTGATCCACCCCAGATAAGATCAGAATCCCGACTGAAGTCGACCACAGATGCGTTGCTACCGCTGAGGACTAAGGTGGAATGCCTCGTTAAGTTTATTTCCCTTACCACCTCAAATTAGAAGACAGCAGCGCTTATCACTGTTGTTACTACTGGACATTTTATTTGATTTATTTTTGTTATTATATTTATATTTTAATTGAATTTATTAAATTGCATACGATTATTGTTTTTTTTATTTATTGCTCAACATTTGATTAGATCTTATTATTGATTTATAACTGAAACTTTTTATTTAATTTTATTTAATTGTATAATTTGTTTAATGTTAAACCTATATTTAATTATTGCTTTTGATTGTTTTGAATCACTACACAAACGGAAACCTGTAATGTTAGATGTAGGTCATAAATAAATAAATAAATAAAACTTGACAACATCATGCAAAAAACTATATACATAAAAATAATATGTTTGTTAAATACAAACACAAATAACTTATGTTGTAGATATAATAATGACATAAGCAATTGTCCATTGCAAACAATGTTAAAGAGAATTTATAAAATTCGACATAATACGACATGTCTAGGGCCGTTTTGAGACGTATCAAAGATGTTTTATAATACTTTTTAGCATTAAGTCCGCCTATTGTACCATAATACATTTTTTGGTCAATAAAGAATAAATAAAATAAATGTTTTAACTTTCTTTAATATTAAAATTATACAATACAAATTTTAAAGGTGGTAGAACTCTTTGTAGTTCGACTCCAGCGGCACCACCGCCACACTTATTTCTGCCCAATAACAGCAGTGTTAAGCGCTGCTGTGTTCTGGTTTGAAAGTGTGGTAAGGGAGATAAACTTAACGAGGCATTCCAACTTAGTCCTCAGGGGGGGAAGTCGAACACAGATGCGTTGCTAACGCATCTGTGTTCGACTTCAGTTGGGATTCTGGTCTTATCTGAGGTGGATCACAAATGTCCATGGGCGGCAGTTGCCACTTACCATCAGGTGGGCTGCATGCTCGTTTGTTACTCCATCATATATAAAAAAAAGCGTTTAGCACTGCCGTTATTAGGCATTAACACGTGTGGCGATGGTGCCCGCGGTGTCGAACGACATAGTGTTCTTCTATATAGTATGAAGTAATTGCGATATCGACGAGGACCGTCCATTCTTCGACATTTCTCGCTACCAATCTGTATAATGCAACGTCAGCAACTAAAGAGTGAATTGTGGTAATTTGTACAAAATTTGCAAAAAAAATTACATAACAATGTTAGTTTTATGTGCTATTGTTAATACAACGTATGTACCAAAACGTACTGAATACGCTTTTCATTTTTACGAGCGCCCGCGGGTGTCTGCCTACGTCTTGCCTTGTACACAAATTTTAAATGTTACGTAAGATCCCAAGATAAATTACGAGATAAAAAGGAAGTAATGTAATCTCTATAATGTCTGCCATTTTTGCGCAAACGTCACGTCGATTGTGGTGTCTAAGTTTCGCCTGTACGCTATAGATATAGATATTACAATAGTGATTTGTTACGTTTAAATTAGTTTTATAATAGACAGTTTTTTTAATCACACACACACACACACTTCAGTATCATTTCGTACGTACTTAAAAAATAAACTCAGCTACGGCATAATGGTAGTGGCCTATAATATATATTTTGAAATCAACAACGTATCTATGGGTTAAGATTGTGAACTGCGATTTTTGCCAAGCAAATGTATTTTTATTGGCAAAGATTAAATCTGTTTCGATAATTAATTTGCAGGGGGCGTCGAAGGGTCGACGCGGAGGTCGTTGAACCTGTAGGGATCCGGACGAGTCGCGTGCGTTTCGGCGGCGGCGCGCTGCAGTGGGCCGGTCGTTGACTCCCCCTCGATGCAACTTGTGTGAAACGCTGATTGATTTTGTTGAACCCCCACAGACAGGCCCACACATTGTTTTTGTACACAAATGTTAAAAAGTACATACACCGTACTCGATTTTACGTTCCAATCTTTTTTTGTTTGAATTCCAAATAAGCTTGTGTTAGTCGGGAATTAGTTCCGTTCCAGGCGCTTAAGGATTCCTGAACTTTGGAAAATTATATAACTATTAGCAAGTGCCTACGTGTCTACTCTTTTTAATATTGTCCCACAACTAAGGATGGGTTCCCTGGCATTGTTTCACAAAGAAGCTTAAAATACAGCAAGATACTGAGCTTCCTTGGAATTCTGAATATGTCATAATATTTATTGCAGTCCAAAGAGCATGGTATCATTTAATTCTCCTTAAATTGAACGTAAAGTGTCGCGAGAGTTCCTTGTTTGAATTGAATTGTAAAATCGCGCGGACCAAATCAGAACATGCGAATCGTAAATTAAGGAAGTCCCTTCATACACGTATAGTTAACTCTCAGTGGCACTGGCAGGCCCACAGCGACACGGTATCCAAAGCGTTGTGTCGAGGCAAGCGGGATTCGCACGTGCTGCAGCCAGCCAGGTTGTCGACCGCCGGCCTTGAGGCTCAGCCCCTCTCCACCACCGATTACCAACACTACACGCACTCTACACCTTCACACCAATCTACACCTTACTGTACAACACCAAAAGCCCCAATTCCCGTGCCACGCCCCAAACTAAACTGGATAAAATCTATCCCTTTTCGTTTGTTACTAACAACCATTTTTTAACCATCTGCTTTTAACGGACATGATAATACATGAATATATTTTAAAACCCACTATGAATATGTAATGAAAAGCTAGTTCACGAAGGCAGCCGAGTTATTTTGAACGGGGTCTATTTGTGACTATCCCCGTATCCCCACTGGGCGACAAGCTGAGACTTCGTAAATGGCTTAAAGCGTCTTACCGTATTGTTATCTACACGTCTGTTGTATAAGGTGTCAGTTAGCCGCATCTGTTCGTCTGTAATAGGCGATAATTATACAAACTCAGATTGATCTTCGTACGGTTTCCTCCCTCATGTAGCTCGTTGTAACATCTAACTGGTTTAAGTCTATTTTTGTCCTTCACTCCAATATGCTTACATGAACCTTACTTTGTGTAAACTGAATAAAGAACCGGATATTTCCTTTCATTATTCTTTGTGAACTTAAAGGTTAAAGCGAAGATGGATTTACTTTTAGTGAAGTTTAATTGTGTAAGTAAGGTACTGTCGATCATGGTGTCCAAAGAATGTATTGTCCGCCTGAGCAGGCTTTTCCGGTCAAATCAAACTTGATACTTACCATTTTACAGGTACAAACTTTTTTTGTTGGTATACAAACTTATAATATGTGTAAACAAATTGTCTACTTGGTATAATAGTGTGAAAAACGGTTAACAGAGATATTTTTTTAATTTAAAATGTTGCGAACTTGGAAAGTTCCATTTATTTGTTTAAACGTATTAATTATTTCGCCAAGTTTTAAATTATTTTTACTGATAATGTAATAGATAGACAAACGTTTGCATTTATATATTACTACGGTTAAAAATAAAATCCAAGCGACGTTGGAATTCCTGTTATTCGCTGTAACCTTGCTAAAATATTTTGTCTTGTACGCACAGGCGTACTCCGCTCCATGTTTAATATTGTTTAATAATGAATCGCCGTTTTCGGCGAGTTGATGAGAGGATAAACGCCCGGAGTCAAGGAAGGTCACGTTGGAATAACAAATCAGTGGTGGCGACGACGGCTATTTAATTTGTTCCTTTTTGTTTGGCTCCTCGAGCCATTCGCGCTACGCCGTGCGCCGTGCGTCGTGCACTCGCCGCCGTCGATGCTTCGCGATCGGATCAACATCCTTCGATGCTCTCTCGCCTTGCTATTGATCCAGAAACTTTGACGTCTACCTGTCCTATACAGGTAAACTGAATTGAAAGTAAGCAGTCTCGCCTACCTGGCTCTCGCACCTGACCATTCGTGTGTTTTATTTTTCGTCCCACGACCGAGTCGAGATGCGATTGAATTGTAACTGGACAGGTTTATTTTGAACAGGTCGATGTTGTTGTTGCTCGCCGAACGCAGCTCGGTACCGTTTGAATTGTGATGTTTACCTACCGGTATGTCAAACTTGGGGAAAATTAATGACTGTTGCTAAAAATGATTTTTCAATAATTTTATATTGGATTTTCAACAAGGTTATCGTTTTTGGTTGCAAATACATAATAGGTTTAATACGTAACCACTTGAGCAGGTCTAACATTAGACGAAGCCATATGTTATTGAGTATTTCTGCAGCGTTTCTAGTCTCTTCAGCCATAAGCCTTAACACCCATAATATCATGAGACTTCTATGGACATTTTTGCACAACAATTTCCTAATAGGTTGAATTTTTTGTTGATTAACTACAGTAATCTCTAAATACCAATCAAGAATGCACCCATATGCTTTGAATTGTTTTATTTGGTTTGATTATAAAGCATTGGAACGCTATAAGTTGTTATCAGTTCATGTGTGGAATGTTCATTGTGTATGTTTAGTGTGTGAATTATCTTTCTTCGTGTAGGTAGGTACAATTCGATTTGAGATCATTTTCTCGGTGCATTGCATCATCCTTTTATAATAGTGGAACACTTATTCTAGTCCATATTTGTAAAGAAACCTAGAAGAGCCGGGCGGACCGGACCGGGGGCTCGAGACCAGCCGGGATCGTCATTGGCGAAGTAACCAAATAGACTCCTTATGTACTCCTATAACATCCTTTCTGGTAAAGATACGTACGTCTGGGAATTCAAGCCAGTCTGATTCAAACTGGAAAAAAAAATCTATTAAGAAAAATGTGCATAATTCCCGAGTAACGAACATCAGTTAAAAACTCTAAATATTATTACGTGTCATTTGTAATATCAGGTTTTATGCGTGTCTTTAATTAAAGTAGTTCTCTCGAAAGTCACGTCGTTAAGTGGCGCGCGCCATTTTAATGTGTCCATCCGATTTTTTGTCTCCTACTAACATTATCAGTCTATTTGGTTACTTCGTATGTGTGGGTCGTTCACCAGTGTCAGCGCGAGTGGTCCTTTGCCCCGCCTACGGAGCACCGATACTCACCCAGCCGCACAACCGTATATACTGAAGTAGGGCCAGGGATCCCATTTTTATGCATACATATTATATTTTCTTTTTTTTTCTTTTTGCACAAGCGTAAGCTTTAATTACCTGTTTTGATGTAGCATTTAGTTACTTAATATGGTTTTGTTAAAGGCTCCACTTGTATCTTCAGACTTCGAGCGTAATGTGTCAGACACGCTCTGTGCTAAAACAAAATCATGTCCGTACAATGTGTATGTACGTACTTGTATCTACCGTAACAGGTCCGCGCAGACAAGTTACATACCAGTCAAAATATTATATGTAAATATTGTATACAAAAATATGGTTTTGTCTGACATATTACGTTCGAAGTCTGAAGACAAAAATAATTCCTAATTAGTAACAAAAACTATTAATGATCACATGAACAGCCTGTCGTGACGAATTACGAAGGTACAAGTATTTTAAAGGTTATATATATGATATGACGTCAGTTTCATCCGTACTTTAACAAGCACGTATTTTATAAATGATCTTCATTTATACAAAATCATTCCATTGAGCATCTTTGCTGCCTTTTCGGTGTCGATTTCGGCTGTTGTAAGAGATATTTAAAGTAACAATGAAAAGTGACTGTGAAAGTGACCGTAACCTTTGATCGTGAAGTAAAGTATAAAACAAGGCACTTGGTTAACATTTACTACCAGTTATTGCGACTTGCGTAGCTGTAGATTTCGGTTATGAGGTCAGTCGTAGACAATGACGCCCTTGATCGAACGCTACTTACGCCTCACTTGTGTGTATAACTAGCTGTGCCCCGTGGTTACACTCGCGTTTAAAAAATGTAATATAACGTACATATTACAATATTTTATATATTCAACAGTTTTAACAAAAAGGGGACCGCGTTGTAGTTTTAATGAGTTTATTTTTTCCCGCAGATCACTAATGAATTTTCCAAAATAAAAACTCTAATTGTAAGTTACTTCGAGTAACATCAACTATGTGCAAGTTAAAGTCCCGCGGAAGTCAGTTCAGCCGTTTCGGAGCTTAGCCGGTACAAACAGACATTATTGAAACACAACAGAAAAAATATATATTATTTTTGCTATAAGTACAGTATACACTTTTATATGCAGTTTGTAAAAACCACTTATTTTAATATTACAAACAGACATTTGAAATTTATTTATTTGTATAGATTCGTGCAACGTTTAAAATGTATATATACATAATGTTGTAATGTATGTGGTTAACGCTTTAGGTATAACGATAGAGTATTAGTTAGTTAATAACTTAGATAAGGAGTCATGCTAACTTACGTTTAGGTATATTTTCAAGGTTTTGAATTTGTTTTGCATAGTGATATCTTTTCCATGATTCGTATGGATGTACAAAACCTTTATTTTTAAATTCTGCAACGAAATTTTACTATATTTAAGCATTATTAAGTGGTAGATCCGCCACACCTATTTATGCTTAGTAACAACCGCCAGCCGTGTTAAGCGCTGCTGTGTTCTGGTTTGAAGAGTGTGCTAAAGAACTTACTTATTTGAAGAAGACTTACTTATTTGAGGCATTCTAACTTAGTCCTCTGGGACAGCAACGCGTCTATGGTCGACTTCAGGTAGGATTCTAGTCTTATCTGGAGTCGATTACAAATGTCCATGGGCGACAGTTGACGCTTACCATAAGGTGGACTGCATTCATGTTTGCTATTCCACCATATACAAAAAACTAAGGTTTATTCTGTTAAACGAATAAATGTTTTTTCCTAAACAACTACGTAGATACAACAAAATAATATTACTTCAGCACGAACAGCGGTAAACCTGCGGTTAGCATAATTAGCACATAGATCTGGGTCTGCATTTTATAGTTTGTGCACATCGGATGACATTGGTTTATCTTAGCGAATGCATTAATATACGTAATAACACGTAGTGCCTAGGCGTCTATTTGTGTCAATAAGTTTTTAATGAGATATCTTTTTAACCTACTTTTTTAACATCTGGTTGATTGGTACCTCGTAGTGCCACGAAGAACACGGACACTACGACTATAATCGTACCCCTAAGTCAATGTAATTCCACTTGTGATCTTGCAAATCACGGGACATACAAGGGTAAAAGCAAAATTCTTATATTACTGCTCGATTCGAGGTTATCCGCACGGATTTATTTATCAGGTTTGTATGCACAAGATGTCAATCGAAGGTACGTAACTACCTGACGCAGAGAATAAATGACTTCGAAATTTGATTAAAATCTATTCATCGGTGTAAGTTGATGCGGATTAATAGAGGCTCTTAATAATTTTTTCTTCGAATTAGACCGTATTTTTCACCTGACTACTTCTATTTTAAAATTAAGATTACAATACAGAGATACAATTGTTTAATTGCATACAAAATTGTAACAATTGTATGTACTGAAAATATGTATGATGAATATTTACGTAGGCCATCAACACGCAGCACTTATCTTTGTCCCCGTGTGTGTTTGTGTATTGTGTACGTATATATACATTTTCTTGTTTTGATACTATGATATTTTTATGTTGGTAACAGCTTCTATTAATCATTCTGTGATTTGTTGCCAGTCGTGAAAAATTGTTACTAAAATGGTAGTTTTATAAGTTAATGTTTCTGTTTAGTATAAAGTTTTATTTATATGTGTAAAATGGAATTACATATGGGCTAAAAGTAGGTAGTCCAGACTGTAAAAAACAATATAAAAAAAAACTTACGTAGTGAAATATGAAATCCAACTATGTTATTTTGCACTAAGTAAACTAATAATAAAATAATAAGGTGATAATAAATTTGCCATTTTATTAATGGTTAGTAATATGTAATTGTGATTAACTATAAATGAATAACCAAATTTTGCCATGAAAATGTCGTAATTAAAAGGCAATAATTATTGGAACCCTAGTAGTGTGGATATTCATTAAGTTTTTTTATAAACATGAAAAAATGTCATTTTACAAACTATATGCATTGATTTACCAATTACATATTTCTGTGTCGTAAACACTTACAATGGTAGAATATTCTAAAAATCGATAACGCCTTGGTAGCTTTAGCTACCTGCTGTACATGGCAACACTTTTTTCTTTGACAGCTAGCCAGCTGTGTGTGGATTGAAAATTAAGTTGAAAAGCATAGCCGTCCTTGATGTGTCATCCATTACGTTAAATTCTACGAAACGTGGTTTAAGAAAATTACGAGTAATCAAAGCTCATTTTGCATTCGATTCCGTGTCGTTCAGGAGGTCCACCGTCAGCCCGGTCGCTCCGTCGCCTGCATCGGTGGCAGGTCGTCGGTATTAACTATTTGTTGAAATGTTTATGTAACGCAGCATTGTTCAGATCGTTGAGTGCGCGTTTCATCTTTGTTCCAGATAGTCGTCGGATCGCAATACGGTGTCGTGCGTCAAACGAGTGCAGTGTGTGTGACGGTGCGGTGTACGGTGGTGATGTGGTTGTGATATTGGCAGCGGGCGGTAGATGGTGAGACGGCAGCGGAGCGCTCGCCCGGGCATGGTGCCTGGCAGGTAGCGGGCGCGGGCGGCCTGCGCAGGCCCCACACAAGCAGCCGCGTGTGTTTCCCAGCGACGTCTATGGCCGAGCAACACATCACACCGTCGTCGCACTCTGCACTCTCGAGAGAGTCCAGCGGGTGAGCGATACTACACTTGTACTAGTTGATGATCATGACAATCCATTGTTGCCTGTTATCATTTATTTGTGGTATGTGCCCCGTCCTTGTAGTGTTTGTTTAAAACTATGCTCATAATATTTCTTAGTCTTGAAAATAAATTGACACTAACATTTCTACTCTGGTTTCAGTATGATCTCGTTAATTCCGGTGTGAATTGGGATACAGTCTTTGCTTGCTTTTGTATAATTTGTAAGAACTAACAAATATTAGGTTTAACAATCATATAGCAATTATTACACCCTGACATTGCTTATCAGTTTTGAGCTGAATACAACAGTCGTTGACTAACAGTTGCCCAAGTGTTCTTTACATAGTATTGGTGAAGTTGATAAGTAATAAGTGGAGCTTACATAATCTCTCTCAGAGGTATTTTATAAACTTTATAATCACTTTACTTTGTTTTTCATTAACTTTGTCTTATATTAAATAATAAGCATGCATATTGCATAAATTTGTTGAAAGATATGTTTATGGTAACAATTTTCACTTATTGGTCAAAATTTGGACATAATTACAGATATGAGGATTTTTTCAATTATAATGCAAACTTGTCAATAGCCAAACAAAAGATATTAAAATCTTTTCTTATTGCTTATTTTTATTATGTTTAAATCTCATCTAGCTTTATGAAGGGTGTTGGTCTCTACAAAGTAAAATCATGTGCGACCCACAGTTAGAAGAATGAGTGACGGAATCATAAATTTTGAGTTGATGAGCCCATTTTTGTTATTGATCACACTGAACCTTTTCAATAGCAACTAATAGTGCATATCTGAGGTCAACTATAGATGTATTGATGTCTGATAGCTAAGTTGTAACGCCTCTGATAAGTATGTCCCCATTACCACACCTTTCAGCCCAGAGCTTACAGTGCTTAACATAATTGTTATTAAGTAAAAATAGGTGCGGCAGTGGTGCCTTTGAATTCATACCAAAGTAGGTTCTCTCATCATCAGTAGTTACGAAATAAAAAAAAATTAAGAAAATTGGTTAACCAAAATAAACAAAGTTATAAAGTTAAATGCGTTTCTTTTTTTTTTTATATGATGGAGTATGGAGGATGGTAAGTGGCAACTGCTGGTCATGGACATTTGTGATCTATCAAGAATCCCAACTGAAGTCGACTACAGATGCATTGATACCCCTGAGGTCTAAGTTGGAATGCCTCATTAAGTTTATCTCCCTTACCACACCCTTCAAACCAGAAGACAGCAGGGCTTAACACTGCTTGTATTAGGCAGAAATAAGTGTGGCGATGGTGCCGCTGGATTCGAACTACAAAGGGTTCTACCACCTTTAATTGATGGTTCAAAGATCTGGTATCAGATGAAATTTCATATTGTTATTTGCTAAAAATTGTTAGTAACTGATTTATATGCTAAAATGTGTGTACATTTTAATTTAATATATGAACAAAACTCATTTTTGTGTAAATATGAGTTTTGTTCATATATTAAATTTTGAAGAGAAGGATGTACTCAATAACATGGCAATAAGATTATAATGTATTTGTTTATCTATTATTTAACTTTATTATATTGAGAACATTAAACAGTGAAGTAGACACATAATGTGTATGACCCATTAGGACCATTTTATTAACCTTTTGTAATATCTAACTATTCTCAAATATAATGTTGATATTGAGAATTTAAAATTCATGCTCCTAGATATAATTTGAAGTTATAGGTTCATCTATTATATATTGTTATTCGACTGTTAATCATTTTAATATTTGCATCAGGTAGGCGGTTCATTGCAGATAGAACACACATATATATATATATATATATTAAAAAAATTCTTTTAGTCCTATTATTAATATATAAATGAAATTTTGTAATATAAAGATATGATAAAATCGTAGCACTCTTTAAAGCCTAAGAAGTTGCAGTCATGGCAAATATTACACAGCTGTATTTTTAAACAGATACAAAATTATTCTATCATTATTTATAAAGCACTTGAATGTGCTACCAGCTCCCAGTGATTAAAAATATTTGATTAATCATAACATTCATGGCAACGTGACTTAATTAGAATTGGCATTACAACAATTTGTTGCAAAGTTGCAAAGATTCATACTGAGAATAATACATGTCGTGTTTGTGTCTACTATTAATACCCTTCAGTCATCTTAGCAAATTATAATCTATATAGGTGTACCCAAATATGCTTTATTATGAATCGGTCTTTTATTTTCTGTGGACACTATTAGATAAAAAAAATGTTATTTTCCGTGGACACTATAAATAAAAAGAATAATGAAAACCCTCATATAAATATGAAATGTTGTGTAAAAAATGTAGGCCAATACCAGTTCTTTTGAGTTAGACACAAACATATAAAAGCTTTATTTTCTTTTATTATATGAAGATTTTACTAACTTTGTTGGTTACTGACCAAAAATCACTGTAATCAACACATTTACTGTTTGTAGTCACTGTAATTACATCTAATACAGTTCATTATTAGTATGAACTCGTTTTTAGGTCACCAGCTGATAATCATTTCTTCCTAGTAAGAGATTAATCTTAGCTCTTTACTATCAGGTAGAGATGGATTTGTCATTTGCCATATGCAGGCTTATATCTTGCCAAATGAACAATTTTATTTTGTGGCATTTACTTAACAGTATCCAATTAACTACTATCTAGTTTAGTTAGTGGAGTTCCGTGCAGTTCTTATTCTGGTGTGAAAGAGACTTAATGAAACTAGTTTTTGCAGCCTGGTCTTCAACTAATGCGAACAAAAGTGATAAATAATAGCACGAATTTAAAGTTTAGCACAGGACGAAAATATCTCAATATCCAGGTTATTTAAAACATTAAATGTTTTGCTTTGTTTTACATTAATTTACCATTGATTGGCACATTTTGATTAAACCTCAATTAGGTAGATGCATTCAGCTGCATTTAAATGGTAATGAGTATACAAGAGCATACATTTTGATTTTGATTTTTGACATCCTAGTTTGTTTTGGTTTGTAAAAAGTTATGTGAGAAGATATTAGAAGATAATATTATGTGTTTTTTTACATTGATCATTTTTCTAGATATAACATAAAGCTGTTTTAAAATAGTTACATATAGAAGTGAAATATTTGCATACTCAAACAAATTTTTGATAAAACTAAAACACGTTTATATTTTGAACTTAACTAAACATGTAATTAGCACAAGCATGCAAACAGTCAGCGATTGGTAAACTGACATAATGTTGAAGTTAAATGGGCAGTAGGGACTACATCTTGTGGCAAACAAATGCATGCAAAGCATCTAACAATTGACTAACTGGGACAGTAATATTAATTCGCATTGCTTTAAAAAATGTATTATGTTTCGAGAGTTGATAATAGTATGTGTGGCACAGGTCTTCTCCTAGCAGGGTGGTGGGCGGTCGGTGGTTGCGTCAAGTACGTAAAGCGAGCCGAAGTCGCGGGAACAGACGCAACGTGACGTCGCCCCTACCGCGCTCCTCCCACCGGCACTCGTCCGGCCGAGCGACCGACGCCGAGCCGCGCAGGCACGTCGAACTACGAAGAAGCTCCCGGCTCGTCAGCACCCTCCCGAGGTCCGACTACTCAATATCCGAACGCTGGTCCTACGGCACCGACGTCTACGAGACTCGCTACGACACGACAGACCTTAGGACCGGAGATACAGCAAAGTCGTCCACGAACGGTCACTCGAAACGTGGTCGGACTTCTTCGTATGATAGGAAAAGACAAAAAAGTAATACATTTTCAAGTAGCAGTACGCCAGACGAGTGCGTCGCATTTTGTACCCGCTCACGGACTGCTCTTAAATCCAGCGAGAGTGTTTGTGAGCAACATCCGAATAATTTAAAACCGCAGTCATTGTCACGCTTTTCATTAAACCAGACCGCTACATCGACTTCAAGTCAACAGGCTCCATTGAATCAAAGCGAAGGTGGATTGTTGCCCTTGGACGAGAGAGACTTTGCGTACTCGCCTTTCAGTTCGTCGACCATCACTGAATTACTCGATTCTGACTATTCAGTGTACAGTCCGACAGCTAATCGGCGGAAGGGGAAAAAAAGGAAACGATCGGGACATCGTTCGCTGTCTCATAGGAAGAGCAATTGCTTATTGGACTTAGACGAGTGCACAAAGAAGTTTAAAATAGATCCCCATAGAGAGGTTCCGGAGACAAGCAAAGAATCTGCACCTGGCCGCAGAACCCCCGACCTCGAGACTGAGCGGGGAGAGTACACGTCCGCGTCGCACGCGCCGTGTACGTACTTGCTGCGTAAAAGACACAATCGTGATCTCGGACCGCCTACCTCGACTGTTATAAGTGATTCAGGTAATTTTGAATATACGTATTTACATAATAATAAGCTACATTATGTCTCGCTACTCACTGCTTGGAAACTGGGACATTTAGTAGAATCATCTTAACAAATTAATTATACATGCCACTGACACGACATTTATTGGTTAACTAATTACAACTGCGTGTATTATATTCTATGTTGGGCTTGCATTGCGGCTTATCAGCCACTGTTATCGTCTTTATCAAGTATACTCATTCATTTTAGATAGTGTTGTATGTGTTCAACAATAATGGTCTTATTACAGCAAATCCGTCAACAAGCGACGTGGTGCACGGTCAGCCGGCCACAGAGCGTAAGAGTACCGGTGATATTCGTGGCAGAACCACAACCCCACCTCCGTACAAAGATTTGCAAGGTAATTTAATAATATGATGTTATAGACATGTGCAAATATTAATGCTCTGTATCAAATGTACGTATACTAATGTTCGTATTCACGTTTTAATTACAGAAGCCAGTTCATCAAAGGGGCATAGCTCTGAAAGCAAGCTTCTTATAGTTCCTCGCGATCTCCCATATTTACGTCAGACTAACGCTAGAAGAGTAAGTAAAATGTATATTTATAAATATTATTAAGATAGTATAAGTATATAATTGCATGTCATTGTTACTTTGTAAGTAACTTTATATCTAAACTGTAATTACCTGTCTTGTAATGAGCCATTAATGAGAATATTATGGTATTCTTTCATTTGGTAATTCTCTAATGGGATTCTATTTATCAGGTAATTAAAAGAAGGATGTAACAGGTTTAAATAATGGTTATTGTGATCCTGATAATGTCATTATGTTTATTTTTTTAAAGTTATTCTGAATCGTTTGTATGTGTTAATAATATGTTATCGCGGTATGTTCGCAGAGTATCGCAGCTGCGACGGGTGCGACCCTGGGTGCTTGCCTGACGAGGGGCGCCGGTTCTTCTCAGCGTCAGCGGCAGGAAACGACTTCTAAGAGACAAGTCAGTGTCACAAATATTTTTAATGAGAGAATTGGTGATAATAACGTGACGTGTGATAGTACTTGAAAGTGTAATTAATTTTGGTGACTATCGAAACAGGTTGAACATTTTTGGGATTAGGCGGTAGTAACGGTGCGATACAAAATCGTTGTAGTAAATAAGTACAGGTCTTGATTATGGCATTAAAATTTTCTTGATTTGTACAGCAGTATTTGTAGCAGCGAAAGCGGAACAGCAGTAAACGAAGTTTATTGTTTTTTTTATTAAGTAGCAACCAGATTATATGACTTATGTTACCATGACTC
>DWRA01002126.1:0-14782 GCA_018250295.1 Spathilepia clonius
GTCCATGGGCGGCAGTTGCCACTTACCATCAGGTGGACTGCATGCTTGTTTGCTACTCCATCATATATATAAAAAAACTAGAATTTTAGTTATTTGAACTGTTAAGATAAACTTGAGTTTAGATAAACTGAATTGAATGATAACAAACGTAAGTAACAAAACGCATAATTTCATGCGTAGGGACATTTATTTCTATTTTTATTTTCAGAATTTTATTACAGTCATAGTCTAAACCTATAAAAATTAAGTGTCTATATAGTACCTACTAAGACAAAGAGCTTTGTGAGAGATAAACAGCGGGAACTTTATTTAATAGAGTCCCGTTTTAAATTTGGGTACGGAACCCTAAAAATGTGGTTCGAGTGGCGGCGGTATAATGTGTGACCTTTATTGCTACCGTTTTTTATGTTCCTCTCTAACTAGTACATTTTCTATCTTGTAGTTTACATTCATAAAATTAACGTATTTCTTATAATTTACAGAATAATATCTTTATACATATTATTACGAAATCGGCACCTAGTGAACATATTAGTCATTCTCATTATCACCAAGTATTAAGTAAATACTTCTTTTAATATGTAGGTATAACATTATAAAATAAAGTTCGTATTTTATTATTAGTTAGTAAATATCTATTTCGCTGGAAAACCGAGTAAGGGACTGGTTTCAAACTTTTCATTATTTTAACATTTGTAACCCTTTTTTAGTAAATTTTAGTAACTTTTGCAATATTTTTGTGGCAAAATTTGGTTATAGGTAGATAATAATTTTACTTCAACAATTCATTTTTATTCTATTACTTCGTATTCTACGGGTTAAATTTAATGTCGTCAAATTATAGGTAGAGGTACAATTAAAATTAAATCAAATTTTAACTTTAGAAATTTAATTTGGCGTTACATCTTAGCTTATTAAAGAAGAATTCTTGGCTAACTACAGCAGTACCAACCCCACCAAAATACATGCTTTACACGAGGGAATCTAATTTAGCTCATGATTGCAGATTTGCATCTCTTTCTAGTTTCTAGAGTAAGTTACAGGAGGCTACAGGGATCATTTAACCTCACCTGTAAAATAAATATCTGTGGTTTATATAATAAGTTTTTCTAAATTATGTAAGAAGCAGAATTGGTGGCAAAGAGTGCCTACATAACTCAAAGGTCCCGTCATCAAACCATCTCCAAGTCCAGAGACAAACGTACCTATCTACTAAAATTAAATACCGTTGCAAACAAAAAAGTGATATGAAATCGTTCCAGAAACAATCGATTTATACAAAATTATAAGAAATAGTGGGTTTCCGGTGCTTCGAACATTTTCTAATTCCAACAAAATGGAACCCCCTGTGAATAGCCTCAAACAATTGCGATTGAATCATATTGATCGGTCACAGCATTGCGAAATTAATCTCTGGACATAGACAAAATTATGTATATACGTATATATACATTAGCTATAATATATACCCCAGTGACGAATAGAAAACCTGTTTATTTTAGGAAGTTTGTTAAAAATGTTACTTTTTCCTTCTTTACGCTTCACTTCTATAACGAGTTGTAAATGTAACGAATGGAAAATTAAATGGTAGTTCAATTTAAATAACAGTTATTTATAGAACCCAAATAACGGAACGACTTAAAGCGAAGTAGGTTTAAGACGAAATCCGGCGAAGAGTTTTCAATCAAATAAATCACGGAGTTTAACGAGACTATTTTGTGCATCGTTCGACAATTAATCACTGTTCTCAGGTCTTAGACATTTAAGGAGCTGAATGCCCCCGGGACGAAAGGGGAGAGGGTGTGGCCCGCAGCGCCGCCCACAGTTGGATAATCCCTCCATTTACATAATTGCTGTATAAAAAGGAGAGCTTCCCAATTTGCTAAATTGCTTTAAACGACACACTTAAACGTATCGCCGTCATCATCTTCGTCACGGTAGGTGGCACGTGGCTCCCGACGGAAGCGTTCTACGTTCTACATTCGGGACGGATTTCATCAATAATGCTCAAATAAAATGCACACAACTGAACTTCAAAAAGTTGTAGTTATTATACCTACAACTTTTTGAAGTCCGTTATAAATGACACTTTCCACTTTGACGTCTCTATACTCAGATTCACTGTGTTGAGTGAAGACTCAAGCCACCCACCTTGGTCACAAAAAGACGAGTAGATACATGACCACCCAATAAAGAAATTCATTATTTAAATGTGAGCTTGGCTGGAGATTGAACTCGGAGTCCTCTGTATTCAGAGGACTCGGAACATCAATAGAATTCACATTTACGAGTAATCATTTCGGTCTTTACGTAAGATGGGACATTGGTAAATGAAAACACTTGCATATCAGTCATATCTTATCGCATATATCGGCACCTTTCTAAATTGGCGTCATAATCGATTTGTAAAATGACAACACTACGGGACAATACACTTGTATGAAACAATACATCCTCATGTTGGTATAAGTCTTCGTGATTGGGATACGGTCATTCCTCCTCTATTTACTTATACGAGTAACTGTAACCGACAGGAAAGTCTTACAGTCCTACTATAGGACTTTAGGGTCTGAAGTTTATGTGTTCTCTATTTCTTGTGTGTCTCATGAAAATTCTTTGAGTACGTTGTTCTTAGAACGTAAAATGCCGATATTTTCAAGTGACAGTATTAGCAAATGGGCTTACTACCAACCATATATTGAGTCACCCTTAGAATTTGACTTTCTATTTGATGTGTATGGAACGCATTAGTCATTAAATGAATTCTATGGTCGTTTTGATGTTGATATCAGGCGCAATGCTACCCTTTCGACTCCCGGCTATGTTAGGCCACCTCAATATTCACGACTCACCATACCTTAATAGGTAAATACATATTTGAAATGTTTTGCCCGTAGGATTACATATAACTTAAACTTTTAATTTTTTTTTATTATGTGGAAGTGGCTCTTGCCGCCCATGGACATTTGTAATCAACCCCAGATAAGATTACATTCCTATCTCAGGTCTACCCCTGAGGACTAAGCTGGAATGCCTCGAAAAAGTATGTCTTCCTCACTACACCCTTCAAATCAAAACACAACAGCGCTGCTGTTATTAGGCAGAAATAAAAGTGGCGGTGGTACCGCCGGAGTCGAACCACAGAGGAAAAGTCTGATGACCAACGTAATTTTGACGCATGGTAGTGCGCCACCTAATTCCAGCAACCGGGAATGTTATCTTCTTTATAATATCCCCTTTTATCTATCTTAAACTGAAATCGTTTATTGATCTAATTCTACTAAGGAGAAGGTAAATACTAAGGTAGAATATAAGGTCTTTTAACATAATCTCCAAATTTTCATTACCCTTCTAACGCATATTTTTCTGTCTTCTCCCTTTTTACGATATCCTTATTGTCATGTCAAGGGTGTCCTGACCCCTGCTGGCGAAGCTGTGGTAGCTCAACGCATCCGCCGCTGCGTGCAGCAGCATCAAGCCATACTGAAGCAAGTGGCGCAGTTGCAGAAATACTTCTCCATTCCTGTACTGGTGCAGTTCAGTGTCTCCATGGTTATAATATGTGTCACTGCATACCAGATGGCTATTGTGAGTACTATCAGGTATACTTTTATAATGTTTAAAGGCGATAGAACTCATTGTGATTGTCCAAGGGTGGTTTTGTTTTTGAAAGTAATTTGGTTTACAGCAATAGAGAAGTCTAGTCTAGCAATATAAAACTATTTTATCTAGGAGTCTCATTTAAGTCTTCAAAAGTAGAAATACATCTGCAATCAACTTCACATAAAATTCCAAGAGACTATGAATTTAATTCATGCATGTCATTGAACACTCAACATTTAGTGGACTTATTACTCCTTAAAAAGCTTTAAAAAATTGAGCAACTCAGTACTGTGGTGATGTTAGGTAGTCATGGTTCAATAAAAAGGGCGTAAAATCTTCTTAGTACTGTAAAAGTTTTACTTACCGTTAACACACGTTGCGCGGACGTTCCTACCACGAACGCGAAAGAGATGAACTTCCTCCCGAGGTATTCCCGGAGCGCTATAACATGGGGATCTTCAAAAAGGTGCAAAAAGAGCTCTCCTCAAAGCCGGCGAAGCATTGGCGACTCCTCTGGTGTTACAAATGTCCATAGGCGACGGTGTCTGCTTTCCATCAAGTAGTCCGTCTACCTTTTCGTCAGGTTAAATAATAAAAAAAAGAACACACACACATTACTATAAATAAGGGAATCCCAATCTTGTATATTGTCTAACCTAACCATCACCATTTTCTTCGTTTTAGGGTCCCAAAAGTTTAGTATGGTTAATCGGTATGGTGGCATATTTAGCTGTCATGTTGATGCAAGTCTTTATTTATTGCTATCGCGGCAACGAACTGGTAATAGAGGTAGGTGATTTTATCTCATAATATAACCCATGTGTAGTATATATGCCCTGTAGAGACACAGTTGTAACACATTTTTCAATGCACATTATGGTAAACATGATACTATTCTTCTGTTCCTTTATGTTGAAGTTGGTATGTTTACAATTTAGTAGATCGTAAGTCAGACACAATTTCACTTAAAATGAATGCCTAATGAACTGGCAAGTAATATTTAAAATAATAGTTTAACAAAGAAATCTCCCGCAGAGCTAGGTGATCATGCCCATGACATGACAGCCTCAGTTCGGAGCGTGCTTCAGAATGCCGTGGCGCCATCTCTTAATGAGTTGCTAGAAGTCACCATAATAGATATGCTTACCAAGTTTTATATGTCTAAAATTTTAG
The DNA here is from genome assembly GCA_018250295.1 of Spathilepia clonius. NCBI lineage: Eukaryota > Metazoa > Arthropoda > Insecta > Lepidoptera > Hesperiidae > Spathilepia > Spathilepia clonius. The sequence continues at coordinate 4,777 of DWRA01002126.1, forward strand.
AGTGGGCGCTAAATCAAGTAAGATGCGTACGGTCTGTTTTATCTCCCCTATTTATTGTAGTAAGGGCTTGGGAAATTGATCTGTGAAAATAAGAGGACATGTAAACTTATTTAACAAAAAAACTGTACCCTATTTTTTTAGCAAATACGGATTATTTTTTTCTGTTCTACTTCTTCTACGATGTTAGTTTCCAGAAAATTGTACTCTCTGATATTAATCCATAGACGTTTATCAACAAGACAAATTAGTGAACACCTCCACATTACCATAGACGAAATATGATAAATAAAAGGTAGTTAGCATATAAAATATCTAACGTAATGTTTAACGTAAATAATTTACGTAATAATTAACATACTTTTAATATTTGTACGCAGAGCGGGAAGGTAGCTGGAGCAGCGTATGAGTGTCCGTGGTACATCTGCAGCCCGCCGCTGCGGCGGTGCTTGCTGCTATTGATGGGGCGCGCGCAGCGGGAGTTAAGGCTGAAGGCTGGCGGATTGACTGAGCTCTCTCTTGCGACGTTCATGGGGGTATGAATACAATCAACAAAAAAAAATGTCAGCAGTCATAAACCCATTACCGGCTCACCGCTGGCTGCTGAGCCAGTAATGGGTTTATGACAATTTTGAGACACTCCACGTGTCTCCTCTCAGAATGAGACAGAGGTCTAGGCCATCGTCTACTGAGTTGACCAAGTGCGAATTAGTAAACTTTACACAACTTTCAAAACTTTTTTCTAGAAGGATAACATCGTGAGGAAACCTATAACAGAGGGCAGTAATGGGTTGAACACATAGTTAGTCTTAATGATTTAATTATTTTATTTTATTCTTTTATTGATTGCAGATTATCAAAGCGTCGTACACTTTCTTCACAGTTTTGCAACAAATTGAAGATGAATAATATATAATAAATACGAATGGAAGATTTTAATTCAACGTGAAGTTAACTGTAATCACATTAAAATCGCGCCAAGAAGAACTAATACCCCGTTTATTCTTTTATAGTGCAATAAGGACATCATGCAAAATATTGTAGTAATTATACCTATAAAGAAGTAAATTTGTAGTGACAAATATAGATTTTTTATTTTCAGTAGTCAGTAGTAGATGTGTGATATTCGATTCAATTAACTGAATATTTTTCTTTTATTATTTAAATTTCCGTAATATCATTAGTATAAGAAATAAGCAGCTAAAGTAAATATCTCATGAATAATAAAAGTCACAAAGCGTTTATCACCCATATCCGTCTGCAGACGCCGTACCGCAATTCGCTTAGAGATATAAATATGTAAGTAAATGATAATTGCCTTTTTTACATCGCGATTTATTTTTGCTGCTGGAATTTGTAAGCTGTTTTCGTTGTTACAGTGGTGGGCAACTTACATCGATCTTCTCAGACAAATCGATGTATGAGATCTGTGAGCGCTTCCGTAATTGCGACGTTTACTTGACCTCACAAAATTGGGGTCTCTTAAGATTTGCGATAATACAGCTAGTCTCTCAGTAGCTCTCGTGCGCGAAACACAAACGTTCTAAAAGATTTTACTCTGACGTGTTACGATGACTAAACGACACGGTTAGACAATAAAAGGAGACACGTTTTTGACACCAAAGCAACCGCGGATTCGAACCTTGATAAAGATAACAATCGTAGATTAGGAATATTAGTTTCAGATAACATCGATCCTAAGACGTGATCATACTATTATTCTGGTTTGGTGTTTTGACAAACGTGATAAACTTTGATGGACAGTTAATCAGAAACTTAGCGATCATTCGTTTACTGGCGATTTCAAGATAGTGTTCGATATTTATTTCATTACAATTATATGCAAGTTATTATTAATTAGTATTTAGTGGGTGCTTACGGAGAGAACAGCGCATATGATCGTTACTAAAACATAAAAATATAAATTATGCGTATTAGTCACACATATGAACAAACCCTTACATAATATAAGATTAATCCTATAAAGATTAGCTACTTTATAAATGGTAACTTCCTTCAAGCGTAATTTGGAAAATAAAAAAAATGTTGCAGAAATTAGTTGTTACCTACCTAATAGGACTCGTTGCTAGTGAAAAATCATGTTATTGGAACGCGGAATGTCCCTTCCAGCTGTTTTCATCGAAGACACCCTACGACACAATAAGAGGAGATATTCGGGACTATGAAAACCCACAAAGTAAGTTTTGTTAATATTTTTCTTTTGTCTTTTGCTATAGCTATTGGATTAGATAGATAAAAAATATCAATGTTTTTAATATTTTTTTTCTAAGATTTTCTTTAGAAATAGTTTTTAACTATCTCAATTTTTCCCATTGAGTCGTAAATATTACGAAATCCATATTGTGTTGTAGATTGTGAGGCAGTCAGCATATGGTCACTTCATCGGCACGGCAACCGAAACCCTGGTGGCAGTGTCACGGAATCCATTAAAGAGATCGCCAAGTTGAAAGACGAGATCATATCCAGCTTCGAAGCAGGCAGGGGTCAGTTGTGTTCACAGGTAATGATTACCTACAATGTAGATGAACCTACCTTAGATGGAACGTGAGGTATGAGCAAGATCATATTTTTGTTGAAAGCCATGAGGTAATTGCATGGAATACAACCATCTTTCTTATCCTGTACATGTCGTAGCATTAACTGAGGGACTAATACAGGAGACAGGCATCAGTGTTAGAGATTAAATTCAGAAGATAGGCATCTGTACCTTACTGTGAAGATACTAATTTTTTATTCGTAGTAACACTCAGAGATTCAGGCCGTATCTAGAGGCGATCTAGCATTTAACTTTTAAGAGCAGATGGAGATGGCTGATTGTCCTGCTATAAGTATTAAGGGTTAAAAGTAGGAGTAATTTTAGAGTAGAAAACGAGTATACAGTCCACCCAATGGCAAGAGATAACTACCGCCCATGGACATCTGTCATCGTACCAGATAAAATTGGAATCCTATCTGAGGTCGGTCACAGATGCGTTGCTATCCTGAGAACTAAATTGGAACTCGTAGGATAAGTATGTCGTCTATGCCACAACTTTTAATCCAGAGTACAGTAGTGCTTGCAGTAGCACTATAGTTATTAGGCAGAAGTAGATATACCAATATTTACAAGCAACACGTAATCTTTTAACACTACATTTTTTTTTATTACGTCAACTGTTTTATCCAGGATGTCGAAGAGTTACGAAAGTGGAGATGGAACGAGACGTTGGAAATATCCCAGTCCTTTCTCACTGGCGTAGGTTATGAAGAATTGTATGATATCGGCAAGAGAATCCGTGAGAAATACCCAAATCTTCTACTGGGTGACAACGATTCGTACTACTTCAGGCCTACAAGTGAGCAGAGAACGATTACGAGTTCTATTGCCTTTGTCCACGGTTTGACAGAAAACACTAATTTGAGTCTGCAAATCGACTTACCCAGAGAATGGGACGATGTTATACGAGTAAGTAGATAGTAGATTTTTGTGAAAGATAGGGCTGAAAATTTTGACTCTTTCGTGAGTTTCGGTTGTAAAAAAAATATGGATTTTCGAAGTTATGTGCAGATAGTACAAATTAATAATAATAAAACATAGGGGAAACTTACACGCCTAATACCACCACCGTGATCTCGAAATTGTTTGACATCTACCATCATGCACGTGGTAGATAAAATATAACTTCAATTCTTCGCTTTTTGAGGAAGATTTGTGCCAGAATACATACTTTTTGATTATTTGCAGCCGTACCAAATCTGCGATAGATATCAAGAAGACGTTAAAGGTGGTCAGGCTCTTGAGGACGAATTAAACGATTATTACGATACGGCAGAATTTAAGGCGGTTAGTACACCTTTTCAATTTAGATAAACCTAGCTTTATATCGTAGAATATTTAATAATATTTTACATTTTTATAATTACCTGTGTTTTGAAAGTAAGGGTTTACTTACGTTATTAATAAACAATCTATCAATTTTTTGGCCTACTGGTTGATAATTTCTGCCTACAAGAAATTGGCAAATTTCGATTTTTGGCAGGTAAAAACTGTATAGATCGATTTACTTACTAAGAGCGTTAATGTAAATGAAATGTATAGTACTAGATAGGTAGATAAACAAAAGAATCTAAAAATATTCCAGATAATTTGGCTTTCAGATTTTATAGACTTATGAGTTTTTCTCTCCAAAGGTCCAAAATGCAGTGCAACAGCGTCTAGGTATTACAACACAGCTGTCGGCGGATGATATCTACTCTATCTACGAGATTTGCCGCTTCTACCGGTCGTGGACCCCCACTCTCCAGTCCCCTTGGTGCTCCGCCTTCAGCAACCATGATCTTCTTGTTTTGGAGTACAGAGATGATGTACGCCATTATCACAGAAATGGCTATGGATCATGGGTAAGATTTGCCTATTTGGGCAATACGGATTTGCCACACGATGGTTTCCGGGTTTGATAACAATGATAACCGGCTTGATATAGGTATCAAAATTATGAATTTAAATTTTTCTTCAAGGTCTGGGTCTTTATATTATATATCTACTTACTTTCGCGTGTCTATCGTAAATAGAACTTATTACTTAAAATAAAATTTGTTCCCTACTTTCACGTTTTTCACATTTTTAGGTTAACGTGAATTTAGGAGGCCTTGCTCTTAAAGACTTATACGAAAGTTTAGAGGCTGCAATCGAAAACCGAGGACAGAATATTGTGTCATACTTTACCCACGACACTATGATGGAGATGGTGTATTGCGCTATGGGGGTGTTTAAGGACCCATCCCCTATTCGAGGATCGAGGAGGGAGGATAACAGGCTTTGGAAAACTAGTTACATCGGTGCTTTATCTGTGAACTTAATAGCTGTTTTAAACAGGTAAGAGAGCTTCCAGTTATATGCATTGATATCAAATATTAAATGTATATAATTTTAACGCACACTCCTATTTTTGTCTAATAACAACAGTGTTAAGTCCTGTCGTAATATAAAAACTAAATGAATTATATATTAATACCTTTCTTGTAAAGTATGCTTTCATATAATTCACCCCATCCAAATCCAAATCGGATCAGTAGTTTTTGAAAAAATAACGGACATACAAATATACATATATAGCGGTCGAAATCAGAAACGTTTTTTTAAATCTGAGAAATAATCTATCACAAATGTATATAACTTGAAAATAATTAACTTTCATCCTATTTTTTTAGCGTCGCGAGAAGTCTAACCGCTTTGCTATGTATTGTACCTTTTTTTTGCAATAATATCACCATATGCTTTGATATCTTCAATCGCGGAACGCTATCACACATATAAGACTAATCAAATAGTAAAACAAATCATATGTTGAGACGTCAACGAGTCTCACACCTCCCGCGTGTGATCGTACACGCGTGATCACTCTACTCACAATAAAACGTGCGTGCTGATAAACATATGATAACTATTAACAAGCAACGATAATGTCAAATATAATGCAAACCTGTGATGGATAAGAAATTTCATATCTCACCACCTTTTATGTTTCAAATTGTGCATAGGTATATATTGTGTATAGGTAAAATATAGGTAGGTATAATTTTGATACGCTTAGAAACACGTATGGACTCGTGGCGGTTCTCCACGGTTCAGTTTGCGTGGTCGTTTTTACCACGAACGTGCAAAATGTGGAATTAACATCCTCCTGAGGTATTCCCGGCCGCTATGACATGAGGCTCTTCAAAAAAGGTGCAAAAAGAGTTCTCATCCATAGCCGGCGATACATTGGCGTCTCCTCTGGTGTTGCATATGTCCATAGGCGACGGTGACTACTTTCCATCAGGTAGCCCGTCTGCCTTATTGTTAGGTAATTTATAAAAAAAAGACGTTGGTACAATTTTCTATACCTATGTTATGTTATATATGGATACATATATTTTCATTGTATGGAGATAACAAACGAGTCTACCATAAGGTCCACTGCCGAAAAGCCTAGATACTTCAAGTCAGTTACAGATTTCTTACTATCTCTGAGGATCAAGAAGACCTCGACTCGATTAAGAAAGTTAGCTTTAATAGGTTATTCGAGCTACAACACAGCAGAAAATCAAACCATATTTGAGTCTATTAATATAAAAATAATACTTTTGCAGATGTCAAGAATCTGGAAATCAAGTCTATCGCGTCCAGCTGTTCATTAACGAAAAGCCGACAGAGTTGTGTCCTCTCGAAGGCTGCACCTGGCAAGAATTCCAGCAGAAGTTCCAGGGCTTCACCAGGTCGAACCTGGACTTCTGCAGCTTTAACTATACTGTTGTTGAGGATGAAGATAATGCCCCAAATGGTAGTGCGTTCACTACAGGTGTTGTTAGCATTACTTTAATGTTGCAAGTTTTACTACTTTGTCAAAGTTTTTGGTAATGATGATTTGATTATAGTAATTTTTGTTTGATACTTTGTTACTACTAGGACACTGAGGATAGGTAGTAAGTTAGTGAGTAATAGTATTTACCTAATTTTAAGCGTCTATAATTGTTCTTAATAAAATTGTTGTAAATAGGTGTGTAAACATGTATACTACAAAACAGTAAAATATTTAAAAGTAAAGGATGCCTATTTTTAATTGACTACTATTTCTAGTACTTTTCCAAAATTCTATTTTAATAATTGTAAAATGCTTCTTAACTTTGTTTTGAAGTGTTGCACTGCACATGGTCGTTACAAAGACGTAGGTACTATAATTACAATTACAATTACAATTAGTGGTGATGGATAACATTGCAATATATATTTGCATTATTTATATTTATCAATTACATTCTCAGGGTGTAGTCTATTAACAATCTTAAACTCTTTCATTTTCTTTAATTTAACTATCCGCACAGTGGCGAATTACTTTGCTGATCTGCAAAGGGTGTGATTCTCGGCTAGGTAAACATTTAAATGATGGATTTAGAATTTGTTTTGCGTCTGAGTATCTATTTATCTACTTGTTTTTGAGTTTTCTTGGCATTTATACAGTCCTAATGTAAATCTATAAGAGTAAAAGTGTTATTCTCAGATTAATGTAGCCACTTTCACAGAATTTTAAATATAAGAATTTTATAAGAATTGATTTTTAGATACTTGTAATATTACAGATATTAAGATTTATTCAAGAAAACAATGAAATTAAAATTATGTGCCTAGTTAATTTTCTAGGTATTTTATTGGATAAATAGTACAAAGGATAAAAAATGAAACATTAAGAAAATATTTTATGACAACGATATCGCTTTATTGGATGTGAAGGGGCGAGCGGGGGGTGAGCGGGGGCCGCCGGTGAGGGGTTGGTAGGCGTGTCTCTGTTACCGCGGCTGCGCCCGCGCACTCCTCACTCCCACCAAACGATACATACTTCACGGTAATAAATAATTATAAATAAATATCAACAAGTTACAAAATAGCCTTTCGTAAAAACGTTAACATTACTAGTGTATATTTTTTTTCGCGTTACAAAACATTGCTCTGCGTTTTTTACAGCATATTTACGCTACCGTAACACGTAATCAACTGTTATATTTTATTGTACGTAAGTATAAAAAAGTTGTAAGTTATTCAATGTAATATCTGTACAGTCCGTTTTTTCTGTAGTGGAACGTTTAGAAATCTTCGGGCGCCAGATCGAACCTTGGTGGGAAGGTGCCAAAGCCATCAAGGGCGGGGCGCGTGCGTTGGGGCTGCAAACAAAAAAACTATTAAAACTCTGTCCACTTCCTGCGCTCGACATATAGGAGTCATGCCGGAGTAGTGACAAGGACCACACGATTGAAAAGACGCCTGTCTTTTTGCTTCACCATGCAACAATCACAGCTAGTCGATCGGTACACATGTCACGGTACTACAGTCAAAAATATATAGTCACAATAACGAACGAATAAGTGTTACCATTAGTTTTCGGCAACATTTTGCTTAACTCAGTTGCTAATATTCACTTCCGTGCCAGTCCAGCTCACATCGGCAAAGTTATATTGATTGGGCAATACTAATGAATAGGTTGTGTTTATAATAGCATTCTAAAATATGCGACGATCATGAACGATGACGTTAGCGCTAATGCTAAAGGTATGTAGTAAAAATAGTCTTTTTATTATTGAGATAATGAATCGACGTCTGAACTACATTTTTTGACTGATGGGTCGGCTACGTGAAGGATGTATACAGGTCGATAACAATGAAAGGGTCATTCACAAACAGGAATATCATTGTCTATGTAAACATTTATCTTGATTGTCTAGTGGATTATTCTCGAGTAAATTCGTAAGGTACTGTGTGTGGTTCAGCATTCCATTTTGTTTCAGCACTGTTTCAGGTACTGATCGGTCGTGGGTAACACAACTTACATAGTTTCCAGTGCTGATCTAGGGACGCCCTTTAACGGACGCCTGAGCAAATAAAGGGCACGATTTAGTTTCTCGTGTGACGATCTTATTATATATTTAATTGAAAAGTATTTTAATTGAAATAAAAGTAAATGTAATTGGTTTACTTTAAAAATAAATCTGTACGTAGAATTGCATGTTCACAAAGTATTTCGTTAAATTTTATCTATGTATATTGCTCAAATGAATACTACAAGCAAATGCTCTATAAATTATAGGAATGATATTAGACGTACAAAGTGTTTCAATAACTTACCGCCGGACTGACTCCTCTTGCGGCGGATCCTGCGCGTCCCTTGCCACGGAATTTGCTGATGGCCTGCTCGGCAAGGTCTGCCCTCTCCTCAGCCTCCTCCAACTCCTGCTGCGCCTTGCGGAACTTAGCCAAGTTGAGGGCGGCAATTTCTTCGGCCTCTTCGATCTGCCTCTTGTAGGTCTTGATCTTCTGTTGAAGTTTGTCGACGAGGTCCTGCATGCGTTCATGGTTCTTGCGGTCCTCCTCGGCTTGGAAGGTCAGTTCCTTGATGCGCCTCTCGGCCTTACGCAGATTCTTCTGTGCGTCAGCGTGTCTCCTCTGTTCACCGTCAAGCTCATTTTCAAGCTCGCGTACCCTCTGTTCGAGTTTCTGGATGGCCTTCTTGCCTCCTTTAAGCGCGTTAGCTTCGGCCTCGTCCAACCTGACCTGCAGTTCCTTAATCTGTTGTTCAAGGGCTTTGCGGAGTTTCTCCTGGGTCTGAGCGTGCTCCTGTTCAGCGCGGAGCTCGTCGGCCAACCTGGCGGCGTCGACCATGGCCTTCTTGGCCTTCTCCTCAGAGTTCTTAGCCTCGTTGAGGAGTTCGTCGAGGTCGGAGTGCAGGGTCTGCAGCTCGGACTCGAGTTTCCTCTTGGCTGCGGAGAGGGATGCGCTCTGTGCGGACAGTTCGTTGAGCTGTTCGTGAGCGTCGCTGAGTTCCTGTTCGGCCTGGCGGCGGGCGCGGTCGGCCTGTTCCAGGAGTGTGCGGGACTCTTCCAATTCGTTCTGGAGAGCATTGGCGCGGCGCTCTGAGATGCCGAGCTGTTCGCGGGCATCATCGCGGGCGCGCTGTTCCTCTTCGAGGGCAGTCTGGAGGTCCTTGATCTGTTGCTGGTAGCGCTTAATGTTCTTCTGTGCTTCAGCGTTGGCCTTGTTGGCGTGGTCGAGAGCGATCTCGAGCTCATTGATGTCAGCCTCGAGCTTCTTCTTCATGCGCAGGGCCTCAGCCTTGCCCTTAGCCTCGGCTTCGAGGGAAGCCTGCATGGAGTCGAGAGCACGTTGGTGGTTCTTGCGGGTATTTTCGAATTCCTCTTCCTTCTCCTGGATCCTTCTGTCGATCTCCTGTCTGACCTGGGACAGCTCGAGTTGAGCGCGCAGGACCTTGTTTTCTTCCTGTTCGAGGGCGGCCTCGGCCTCCTCGAGGGCGGCTTGGAGCTCGTCCTTCTCAGCTTCAAGGCGCTTCCTGGCCTTCTCGATTTCGTGGATGTTGCGGCCACCTTCACCGATCTGGTCGAGCAGGTCCTTGACTTCGTCAGCAAGGTTCTTGTTCTCACGACGAACAGCCTCGAGCTGCTCCTGGCCTTCCTCATAGGCGCC
>DWRA01002127.1:0-14781 GCA_018250295.1 Spathilepia clonius
ACCCCTATTTTTTATGGCCATTTTAGTAATTTAATCATTTTTATAAGGCAAAACAACGTTTGCCGGGTCAGCTAGTTGTTTATATTTTTAATTAACGGATGAAAACCTCGTCATCAGGAACGCATTTGACAATATTAACAGACTTTATGTGTCATATTTTTTATGAAAATTAAAAGTAACCGTGTATGCAATGTAAGTGGCAACTGCCGCTCTGGGGTGTTTGTGATCTACCCCAGATAAGATTAAAATCCTACCTGAGTCGGCCACAGATGCGTTTCTACCGCTGAGGACTAAGTTAGAATGCCTCGGATAGGTATATCTCCACCACACTCTTCAAACCAGAAGACAGCAGCGCTTGACACTGCTGTTATTAGGTAGAAATAGGTGTAGCAGTGGTGCCACAAATGGTCGTATCCCCTTCCAATGTATGAATTGTAGGGAATTTTAAAGCACAATCTTGATAGTTAATATGGAAAGTTACTTAAAGCATTTCTTAGTTAGTAAAAATCCGACGATAGTAAATAACCCCACGTCCCTTCTACGGCACCGGGTACCTTTTGAAGTCGTCTCCCTCGTCAACAAATGGTATCATTACAAAGTAAATTTTCCACTTTTAATAAAATCAATTATTAAGATAACATAAACAAGATGTGTACGGCGCCGTGGTTTCACGTTATCTCGCTGAAGGGCAGCATCCGTTATTTTTTCCGACCGCCATTCGTCGGATCCAGTTATCAGTTCCATTTATAAATTTATTCGCCCATAGACTCCCAGAATTGCGTACTGCGCCGTAAACAAGCACAAAGGCTATTCGTAAATAATTTACTGTTTTTTATTTAATATCTTGTCTTTTCAGCCAGTTTATGTTATTGTGTAGAATTTTTTTTATTAAATCGGTGTAGCAAACGAGCATTCAGTTCACCTGGTTGTAGGTGGTTATTGCCGCTCATGGACATCTGTAACTCCATAAATATTTGTGGTTCTACCCGAAAATCATTACACAGTCCATCTAGAACAGGTTCTGACTGAAACCAATTGCAAATGCGTTGTTATCTGTGGGAACTAAGATGATCGCCTCACACGAGTCAGTCGGCATCCACATTCCACCAAAACGCACAAACTTATCGCACTAGAAAAAGGTGTGACGATGGTACGTCCTCGCTCAAACTACTGTTTCTACCACGTTCAAACTTTCTACTTTAATATTGTTATGTTTTTGTGTTTGTTTTGTTGTTTTTGTTGTTCTAATGTTGTTTGTTTTTGTTACAGGTTCTGTTTCGTCTCTACGGGCTTGTTTTACGCCTTCACTTATTGATGGGATTCATGTAAGTTATCTTGTGATTATATCATTTATAAAAAAAAATTTTTTATACAGATATTCTAGATATTGAATATCTGTATTAATAAAATTACAGGAATGCTATAGACATTTTAATGATTAAAACGAGTAGTGAGGTCGATAATGTAAATTGCTTTATGTAAGTCAACGGGCGTGACGTCACGCTACACCCACTGTCCTGAAACCACCCAAGGTTAGGAGCACGTAATTCATGGCACTTCCAGGAGATACCAATTTTTTACTATACTTTTTTGGCCATTTCAGAACCGTTTTCTTAAAATATCTGTATACTAAACATAATTATAACTTAGTCGTCGTTATTGGGGTAGATTTATATTGCTAGTAAATTACTATTACTAACAAAACTGACCATTTTCGTAAATTGTATTATTGTGGTTAAAACTAATTCCAAAGCAATAAAATTAGAAATATGTGAGTTGTAAAACAAACCGTTTTACATCGTTAGATCAACTGCTCACCTTCCTCATAGAATCTCCTAAAGTTACTTTCTATTTTCCTGCCTCATACTCTAACTATTTCTAGTATAAAATCTCTGTTATAATTTCTGAAGTATTTAAACTTCCCGCAGTCAATAAAGCTGTCGATACAGGGCTCACTGGTTGCAACGCTTCTGTGATTACCTTCATGTTTTTTGCAACTTTTTTTTATTTGATGGAGTAGCAAACGAGCATGCTGTCCACCTGATGGTAAGTGGCAACTGCCGCCCATGCACATATCTAATCCACCTCAGATAGGACGAGAATCCTACCTGAGGTCGACCACAGATGCGTTGCTACCCCTGAAGACTAAGTTGGAATGCTTCGGATTAGTAAGTCTTCCTTACCATCCTTCAAACCAGAAGACAGCAACGCTCGACACTGCTGTTATTTGGCAGAAATAGACGTGACGGTGGCGCCGCCGGAGTCGAACTACAAAGGCTTCTACCACATTCGGTTCCAGGTAATAGTACGCGATCGTGATCACGATCGTACGTGATCACCTACATGTTTTTGCTGACCTGCCTTATTCCCGAATTTGATTCCTGCTATCCTACCTTATACATATCCTACGTTTAAAATCTCCGCCATAACTTTCCTAAGTACTTAAACTTCCCGCAGTCAATAAAGCTGTTGATACAGGGCTTACTGGTTGCGTGGGTCCAGGTAATGGATCGCGTCTGTGCTCGCCTTCATGTTTATGGGCTAAAGTTTTCAGTTAACCGATTTCTGTGTTATGCGTAGGAGTGGTCTTTTCACTTGATATTAAGTTGTCATGTGTGCTAACAACGTCTATACTGCTAACAACATCTTGATCCGTACACAATAGGATTTCTACTAGAGTTTCCAGGCTTTTCAGGTTGACAGGATTCTTACCTGCACCATCCACATCCATTTTTTGTCGTATGACAGCAGTAAGCGCTGATATTTTCTTAAAACATGGCTAAGTTAGAATGCTTGTTTGACGTTTCTATCCCAAGAGTATCAAAGCCTCGGTGATGAATTCTAGGTAAGTTCTGTTCTATAAAGAAGTAGTTATAAATATCCATTGGCGACCTGTTGACAGTGACGACTTGTCATTAGATGAACACGGTCATTTGATACTTCTATTAATTTAATTGTGTCTTTCATAATCTGTAATCCACAATGTTGTAACTTGATGTCTATCATCAAGTCGGACCACAGGAAATTCTACCACTTTCTATCATTTGAATAAACGTTGCCTTAATAACACTTAAATGTTAGAGACAAAAAGATTCCCATTCCAACCACTTACTGATCTAAAATCGCGCTATTAGCACTTTAAGTCTACAAAGGAGTCTGTGAAGTGTGAACGGATTTGTTCTTCGGAGAACAATCATTGAAATCAGGACCGCAGGATGGCTATGGATGACGGCAATTATGTGAAGTATGAAGTAGGGACGGGTATGAAATTTAGGTTTCGGATACGGATATATGAAAAATATTATAATGTTTCAGATACGGATGTGGATTATTTCGGGTTATTCGATAGTTTTGGATGGTTTCAGTTAGGGAAGTAGTATATAATTCTGGTAAGACTATTTTTAGGAATTCGTAAAGTAAAAAAAATGCATTTAGGTAATTTAAAATAAGGCGAGGTAATAGGTAATAAAAGATAAATTCTGTTTTGGAAAGAAACGCACGTGGCTACTGTAATCTCATTTAGACTCCACCCCTATCTTCGGATAGGGGTGGAGTCCAATGGTTCCATGGTTCGAAAACTATATCGGATTCGGTTGCGGTTACGGATAGGTTTTTATTTCGGATATCCGATAATTTTGTTAACCGTTACGGAGATGCATCACATCCCTCGTATGAAGTTCTTGCCTTATGTTCAATAGGGATGTAATTTAGTGTTAATTCCATATGAGAGAAATGAAATTCAATAGAAAAACGAACGTGATGAACGAGGAAATAATGACAAAGAAACTATTGAATCATTCTGATATAATACAATTCTAACTTTGTTCAACCTCATCAATATGATTACTGTTCAGATAAAATCAACAGATACTTCAAAAATAATAGAAAGTCAAAATATATTTTGATAACAACTGACGCAAACGATTTAGTTGATACCTGTTTGATTCACGTCGAAAGCAATTTGACACAACAATACCTAAAAGCAGTGAAGGGCAATACTGAAATTAGTTATAAGGTATACCTTCCAGACAAATCGATAACGTTGGACCGTTAATATTTTTGCCGGTCACGTACTCGACGAAATCGCTTTACTTTTATCACTCATTTCGTACCGCAGCTGTTCCCCGCCTCGTCCCTTCCCACAGAAAGGGTCCGCTCCCTTCATTATAAGCTACGTCTTCGCGATTTTAAATGCTTCTTTCAAGAGCACTCCACAGAAGTGGTATTTTTGACAAAATCTCAATCTATACCTTCTTAGCTCACACCTCTATTGTTATTCGGTATAGTACATCGCGAACCATTTATCAAGGCGTCCTTAAGGGCGACCGTCTTGATATCTTTTGTCTCACGTGCCACGTTCCTCTCGATACTGCCCTTTCTTTCGGCCATTGTCTGATTTATGGGTATTCTGTTCACTCTTACACTCGCCCACCTTTATTTATCACGGCTTCCTGGACGCCGCATGTTTTTGTTTTATCTCCCCAAACGATCCGAGTCCTATCGTAAATAATCTAGGCAATCCTCAATATATACGATATCTTATTCATACGATTGGGTCGCTATATGATGTCGTTTTTCGATCAGCAAATATTTTATTGTTATGATCTCGTATAAAGTGCAAAGCTGTTCTCTGGTTTTTACTTTCCATTTGTTTTGTTTGTGCTGTAAGTATGATATACATAGCTTATCATTTAGTTGGTGAAATTACCGAAATATGTAAAAAAAACGTTTGGAGTTCTTGGTAGGACTAGTTTTGAAAGTTAATTGTTCAGTTTTATTGTATTTTTATACGACTACGTCAGGAGTGTAAATCTTGCAGCCGTCCAGCTTCATGGATTTTAATAGATTTTTTTATATAGTGTTGTTGTTGTTCGAAGTTGATTCATTAATAGTATCAAAAGATGTAATAAATTGGATGGACTTTTAATCATATAGCAGAGGATTAAATTCGTACTAGAGCGATCGGTGAGAAATTTTGTGCGGGATTACTATAACTCGGGATGACCGTTTTGTAAAATGATCGGTGTTTGTCCGCCTTGATCAATTTTATTTTTGAAATGACGAATTATGAAACAGGTAGATTTGAATCTCAAATTTGTAACTTAGAACGAGTCATACAAATGTAATTGTATGTACAAATTACATTTGTATGACTCGTTACATTACATACATGTGTAATTGGTTTCGCACGAGCGTTTTTACTTTGTGAAATTGTTTAAATATGAGTATAATTCAAGGTATTTTGATACGAATAATCTTAGTTTCTTATATAAGTACTTAGATTAAATTTAATCTGCCTCATGACAAGAACAATCTCAGCGAACCTCAATCATCAGAGTTCTGTTAATATATAATATATGTGACCTTCCATTACTTAGCACTATCTATACAAATAAATAAAATTGTAGTGTCTGTTTATAATATTAAAATAACAGATTTACTAAATGAATATGTACATACACGGTACATATACCAAAACATTTTTTCAATTTTTGTCTGTCTGTCGGTCTGTCTATCTGTCTGTTTGTTCCGGCTAATCTCTGGAACGGCTGAACCGATTTTGACAGGATTTTCACTGGCAGATAGCTGATGTAATAAGGAGCAACTTAGGCTCCTTTTATTTTGGAAAACGTATTGGGATTCCGCGGAGAAAAATTAAAACCTATGAAATTACCACGCGCACCCCATTTTGTTAACGCAGGTGAAACCGCGGGGTGAAACTAGTTAAATATATTATCAGTACAAATTAATTGTAGCCTGTTACAACAAAACTGGAGGAAAAATTATCGAAGATACGTGAATTGTGAAGACTTTTATATTGTAATTCTTCATTCTTCATATTTTGAGTGATGATCTATGGTCAGCAGCGGGACAGTAATGGGTTTACGATATTGATTAATTCCAACATTTCAGACCAATCTATTTCTGACAGTTTAAACACACCAGCAGCACTGTAATAGCAACCATTATTCAACGCCACGACAGTATAACATGATCAGTTAGCTACTCCACTGTAAAATGCCAAATATTTGTTCGCGTCAGACTATTTTATAGCTAAAACGACGAATAATACAGCAGTTGAAATGTCGAAAATATTGCCCGCAGTAAATTATTTCAGCAAAGTTACAACCGCCCTGTTGCTGACAGTTGACTAATACCGAGAAGATTATTGTATCGGCCGATCGCTCGTGGGACCATTCTGGAAATTGTCAGATATTTGTCCTCGAAGAAAGTTGTACTTAAATTATAATGGAATGTAAGGTTCTGAAGTAAACAACTGGCAGTGAATGATTGTTAGTCATGTTCGGAAAATAAAGGTGTTAATAAAAGGCGTATTTTGACACTAACTGTGTAGTCAACTGTTTTATTTTATTCCTTTTTTGATATCATTCTAACAAAAGGTTTAACGGAGACCCACGGAATATTGTTTCGAAGTAAAATTTGCACTTCTGTGACTGCAGTGTCATGATAATTTTTTTAAATGTTGCCAATGTAAACCTTTTATGTTACGACGAATTATATTTTATTATATAAAGACACAATTGTATTTTGTAAGTGTGTCCACTCATCAGATATCACCAAATCCACCCACCACACCACCACACATCCACCACATATCACCAAAACAAATTAGTTTTGAACTGAATACAATCAGCACAATTTGATACACTTTAGTACTCTGTTCAAGGGGCAAATTCTATACTATTTTCCACGAATATGATAGGTCTTCTTAGAAAAGAAATCAATGGAATTTAGTATCCACACTTCAATTTTTGTTCGCGAGGCAAATTCTGTCTTTACCAGAAATAGAATTCGCACATTTCAGAAATAACGAACCCCTACGTAAGTTTTACTATATGAAACGTGCAGAAGTTGTTCAAATCTTTTAGTTGAAACTGCATTACATTTATTTAGAAGCGTGTACCTGTGAAACGTAAAAGGCGGCCATAAAACGGGGCCACCGTGAAAGGTGTCACATAAAATGCCTTTCCACTTACAGTTTATTTCGAAGCGAACGCCGATGTAGATTTTCCGTTCGAAATTTGTACTGCAAAAATTTAATTCGCCCTCCGAGAAGTGCACTTCGTGACTTCGAAGACGGGGAATGAGAAATTCATTTATCAGCGATTCCTGATAGACTGGAGGTGTCAGTAATGGACCGGCTAATGCATGCCGAAAGAAGGTTACAGGGAATATCGATTCGGGGTAATTGACAGTGACGCCTCTTAGGCGGGCTAAAGGCGGTTTCGTTAATTATAGTGCTAGATTTTTTACAACAGAATTAGTAAACGATATGTGCTGGAAGGTAGCGGGGATTGCGTCATGGTCGTCAACAATCTCTTTTAATTTGGTATATTATATTTGATTTCAAATCTTTTATTAGATTTCCTTTTTAAGTATCTTCGATGACTATTAATACGTTTTAACGTAGCAAACAATATATAATCTACACTAGTTTTATATAATAGATAGGGTGGTAGATAAAATAATGATTAAATAATGCCTCAGATATTTTCGCGTAACACATGTAATCGTTCGTTAAGTGTAGTGATCGCCGATAGAACTTGTATCACAAAATACCGTCCGATTAGAATCGCTACTAACTAGGAGACTATTGAAATAAGAACCTTTGAACCCTAAACCTACTACCTACCTACCTATACTCTACCTGAGTATGTCTGAACGTTGGTCGTGTAGTATTCTTTTTAATTCTAGTAATGGCTATTATTAATATGAAAGAAATACATGGTCTAATAAGTGCTGAACCACGATATCCAATAAGATTCTATTCGTATGTGAGGATTTTCATCGACGTCTATGGACTTGATTGCTCAATCACTAATATCTCACTGTCTTAAAGTTTCCTTATATAAAAAAGAACATTATCGCGAAAAATTACGGTTTGCGGTAGAAATATATCAACCTTGTTACAGATCATTGAACGCAACTTATTTGTATAAGGCGGTATGAAAATCACAAGGGTGGAATGGCATCTCAATTTCCTTTATAGGTAACAAAGTTGTTTATTGCCCGGTAGGCCTTTGACTTGGCGCAAGCTCATCGTATAACATGCTTCAGGCAGACACGTGAAGATATTACCTTGTCTAAGATCAGTTGCGCTGTACTTTGGGAAATTGCCTACATGAGTAAAAAAGATACACGTGCTGAAGTGAACTTATTTAAAATAAATAAATACCAAGTTTTGAACAGGTATGAAATAATATTTATGGAATTTACTTTGAAGTGTTAAAGAATATTTGATTTGCCGTAATAGATAATATTAGCTAGTACCTATACCAGATTAGGTAAAAGGTGTGGCGTTGTTGCCTCCGAAAAGGTACCACAGTGGGGTTATACCTTCAAAAATATGGATTAGCAGTTACTGCAGGGAATTTAAGATCGGATCTCACAACATCTCGGACCGTAATAAAGCCTGGATCAAACATCGTTTTGTCAAAGACGCGCTGAACGATAGCGGGCGGTATCGCCTTTGAATCTAATTCCCCTTCTCTCGTTTGTTTTGTCGTTATTTTCTCCATTTTCAATTTGCTTTCCTTTTGTTCTGGGAGTTATTAACTGCGACGAAGGCGTCATCCTTTTATAAATATTGTATTACATGGCTTAAAAGAAAAAGTGTCGTAAACAAAGTGATACTACTGGAGGTACTTTAAACTTTTTGTTTTAGTCCCCGCAGATTAATGTTCTAAGGTAAAAATGAATTCAGTCTCTTGATAATTTTTAACAAGTGCGAAATAGCCGTTAGTACTTAATAAACTTGTAATAAATGAAACAAGGCAGAATAGAAATTGGCTTTTATAAAAATCTTGTTCCATTGTCAGAAGAGAATTTTTAGATTAGCCTGGGAAGGGATAAAGTCGCTGCGAAAATATTAGTTTTACGCCGTTTTATCTTCCACAAAACATTTCCGAAAGCTAATTGCACGGAGTAATCTAGTTACAGACGGGCCGTTGTCCGCGCCCAGTCTTCCGCCGTCATTTATTTCTAGGACCCTTCCATTGCCCCCTTCCCACCCTTTTTGCTTCCTCGAATTTACTGCTCATTTTAATTGAAATTTAAAACATAATTCGCAGTTGGCACGGCCCAATTTGCATCGTCGGGCGCCGCTGGAGTTGTGCCGGGAGTAAACAATAATTACGAATGTTTTCGTATCTTTAACCGGCTTTTATCAAGTGTTCGTCGGGCTTTCGTCGCTCGAGAACTCGTCGGGTTGCATTTTTCGTTTAGCCGAGATTCCTTAAACGCCTTAGCCATTAACAGTATTTTTGTGTTACTGCCCGTTACTTTAGCTAACGTTGTCATGAATTGTGGCATCTTTGCAGGTGAAATGCGGGGATAGAAATGGTCGAAATAGTTTTGTACCATCAAACTTGTACAATATTTGTACAAACATGGACATCTGTAATCAACTCCGATAAGATTATAGTCCTACCTGAGGAGGTCCACAGACGCGTTGCACTTGGAACGTCTCGAATAAGTACGTCTGTATGTATAAATATATGTATTTATGTAATTGGTTCGCTAGAATCTATTTTTAATTCAATGTGATATAATCGACTTATTGTTGATTATTTAACTATAGGTAGTAATGCGTAAAATTATACGTCATTGGAAACGTGACATTAAGAGCGAATGGTGTGGTAACGAGTATACTCGAGGTATAATTAACGAGTCAGTTGATATATACAATTCCTGCATACAAAACAAGTTTAATTAAAATGTTTTAAAGCATTACGTTGTTGTGAATATAATTGTTCTGTAATTACATATATCAATTTATATAACGGAATTTATTAAGATATGTACGGCTAGTTTTATTTGCCTTAAGGTGCTTATCGCACTCTATTTAGTTCTTTTGTGAGAGGAAAGTGCTCACTTCCTACATTTAAAAATAAGATTGATTTATCATAATTACTACGTTAAAATTCATAGAGCTTGTGCTTGAGTACATCTGAATGAAATTCGCCTAAAGAATTTTAATTAAGTCCTTGTCAGTCAAGGACATGTTGAAATTACGATTCCAATAAGACACATCCTAAATTTTTAGACTTATGAGGTTTTTAATTGTGTAGAAGTCTCAAAAGAGTATGCATTCCTTCTAGGGTAGTGGCTACTACAGCTCATGGACATTAATAATAAACGCCACATAAGCTTAGGGACCTAATACGTACCTGAGGTCGACCACTGATTCAACTGAGGATTGAGTTGGCATATCTTGGGTAAGTATGTCTCACCTTCAAAGCAGAACACAGCGCTTAACACCGCTGTTATTATATAGAAATAGATGCGGTGGTGTCTCCCGAATCGATTACAAAGGTTTCTAAGTTACTACAGGTTACTTATTTTCTACTTTAACATTACTTCATAACAGACACAAAACACCTGAACGTTGACACGAAGCGCCCCAGTTCGCGTCAATTACGCTGCCTATCTGGAAAATAGACAGCAGTTTTCACAGCAAATGTTCAAACCCGGAAAACATTTGCTTCCATACCCGGACGGTTGCAAACGAGAATATATCCGGCAGAACCCGGATGGCAGGGCTAGCGTGTTCTACTAATGTAGAAATCATGTCCACGATAACGGTATGAATTCCTACGCTTACAGTGAAAAATTGCGAGCGATATTGTGGAAAATGGCGTGTATAATGTAGATAAGATCGGATCGGAGGCTGGGAGCGGCAGCTTCGGACTTCCCGCTTAGAAAATATATTAGGAAAACTTTGTATACTTGTATACAATAACTTGTATATAAGCTGTTTTTGTATATAAGAAGCTTAAAAAGAGGTCGACGTGGACGAGGCTGGGTTTTGTCATACTTAAATCCCGTTTCGTTAGTCTGCCGCTGGCAGTTACGTACGCTACTTTAAAAAAAACATGTCTGTGCATGACATAAGATTTTGTTAATTTTAAATAAAGAACGATGTGCATGACATAAGATTTTATTGATTTTAAATAAAGAACTATGTGCATGACATAAGATTTTGTTAATTTTAAATAAAGAACTATGTGCATGACATAAGATTTTGTTAATTTTAAACAAAGGACTAACCATTCTCAATTTTCCATGCACTTACTTTTTATTAAATACATAGTTCGAAAAATTTTCATCGACCTTTTTGTGCAAAAAGTTAAAACCAAAGTTTATTTCCGTGGAGCGTTTGGGAAATGCTTTTAAACGGGCACTTGATGTTAAAGCGATTTAGAAAATCCCAACGTAATTTCGCAACTGTGTGAGACGTGGGAATGGCATGAAAGAAGATGTTTCTGAAACCGTCGTCACCTTAAAAAGGAAACTTGAAAACGCAAGTGGAGCTTGATTTGTATATTCCACGCCTACAGAATCATAAGTGCTTACAGTGCTCGAGTGTTAGAATTCAGGCGCTGCGACTAAACAGTTTCTGTTTAATTGTAACTTATGATGGAGAGACTAGTTTGACGTAGAAATTTTGGAAAAGTAATGCAGTGGCACTGGTGACGTCTAATATATTAGGGGCTTTGTCGGCGTTTAAATACATTTAGATTTAGGCAATGTATGCACGTAGTTAGGATAGTTCTCTCTCAATAAGGTTTTGTTTGCTATATGAATGTTTTACGAATGAGTCTTTGTAACGGCACGGGACAGGCGCAAATCCCCGAAGAGACGAAATAACAACACGAGCAGGCTTCCGGCGCCGGACGAGCGAAAGTCCGTTCGTTAACATCTACGCCCGCAACTCCCGTCGCGGTACGAAATGGTGGCACGCCACCACTAGCGCGCCGCGTGGCATCCGCGGGTCCTACGGATGGGTACCACGTCGAGTGGTCACCGGCGCGCCCCACGACAGGCTTACAATTTGCAAGAATTTGGTTCTGTGTTTTTACCACTATTTTAGTAAATTTTTTTTTTATCAATTTTCAAATAATATTGTTTAAAGGATTTGCTTTTAATAACGTATTTTTGTTTTTTTTTTTAAATTAGGCGCCAATGTCAATAATGGCGGAAACTTGTACACGTAAAAACTGAAAGTCATCACGATGCTTAGCAATAGACGAAAGAATGAACGAGGAGGAAGATCAATTGTCACAATAGCATGTTCAATATTTCAAATTAGTCCTCAAGGCAAACAACGCTTTATAACCAAGTTGAGTCAGGACGAGACATAGCCATTAGCTTCAGTAACTTCTCACACTCATCTGAAACTTACAGAGCAAACTCTTTTTGTTGCGACGCAAAATAATTGTAAATAAGCCGTTAAACTTAAGTAAGTACCTCAAAGTATATTCTCATTATACAGTTACGCGGCTGTGGTATCCTGTTCGCCTACTTGCGACCGGTCGTAATTGCCCGTTGTTCGCATTAGCGATATCGATACGCTGTCGACTGTCGACATCGCTGATATGCTTGTCGCGCTAGACCTTGAAACGCGGAAGTAATATTGAAGGAAGTGTGATTCGGGCTTAATAGAATTGTATGTAGATTTTATCTAGTGATAGGCTAGTGGTTGCAAGTCGACCGCTCGATTTGGAGGTTCGAATTTCAAATTCCAGGCACTGGTTTGTCAAAATTATGTGCGTATTAAAAACGAACTGTTGTTATAACAGCGAAGGAAAACATAAAAAGTTACGTGCCTGAGAGTTATTTTAAAAAATCTCAAAGAAGTATGAAGTCTGCCTATTCGTACTTAGCCAGCACGGTGGGTTATGGCTAAAACCTGTCTGACTCTGAGAGTATACCCACGCCCAGAAGTGGAACAATAATGGATTACTATTCAACATCGTTGATTCAAGAATGATCTAGCTTATTCGCTGATACCGGTTATGGGCACTGGGTTACAGCGCCCTCATTGGATTATCTCGAAACGCCTCCAATAGATAAGTTTCATTACAACATTTTCCAAAACAGAACACAGCAGGGCGGTTAATACTACTCGTCTACTAAGGATTTTACCACTCTCAAGTATCTAGCTGATGATGATGATGAAGTACTGTCGTTATTTACCTTAATCAACTTCAAATGATGCTGCTCCAGATAAATTAACTTAGTGTGTTTTCCTTTTACCGGGCAAATAAAATACAAAATACTCTTCAATTCCAAATCAGCGTTTAAGGTTTAACGTTTAACGTTGATACGTCGACAGTCAAAACACGAAGGGCTCGTATGTGATGAAAACGCCGGCAAAAAATGTTTTTACACTAGCGTTACATCGGGAATGAATCGTTCGAGCAAAAGCCTCAATTTAGCCGGAAGCGGAATTTGGCTGCAGCAAATTGTGCGTCCAATCGTTTTCCATCATCTAAAACTGTGTCTCGCAGGAGCGCACTTCGGTGATTTCACCCGGCTTCAGTGGTTTTATGGTTATATAAACCTTCCTAGTAAGTAACAATGCAGCGTAACTACAGGTACAGTCCCAATGGATTTAACTGGATTGCTTTGAGCAGGTTCGTGTATTTTCTGTGCTTATGGTATAAAGGACATATTAGCTTGTGAGTTTATGTGACAACTTGCTTAGTCTTGTATACCCCATTAAAGGTACTTCATGTTCACAGAGCAGCCGCCAGTCTCTCTTCGAATTTCTTGTGTGGATTTTAAATAAATAATCTAACCATAAGTCAGATACTTATCTGATGGAAGTTTATCTCTCCTTTAAACTTATATTACTTTTTTTTAGTTTTAAGTTTTTTATTTTTTTTTTAGTTTACTTTTAAGTTTTTAAAATGCGCGCGCACACCGACATTTACAAACAACACCATAAATCTGTGCAGGACGCCATCTATTATTGAAGCATTAAATTAATGCGTCACTTTAGTGAGGAAATTGTGTATCACACGACAAATTCAATAGTTTAAGTGTAGATGGCGTTACTAGTAGTCAATTATTAGTTTGATATGTTAGTTTTTCTTGAAAACGTTGAGGACTGACAGACACGCGTGAGGAAATTATACGGGTTAATTTTATTTTCTTATTCAGCTTTCTGCACAGATGTGCAGAAGTGCTTCTTATGTCTGTTCAGAAGTACATACGTACTTTTTTCGAAATTCCCTATTTTGTAGTAATCTGGATGTACTTTAGGAGGAATTTATTTTAGCACCTAGTTTTATAGTAACTTTAAAAACCTCTCACAGTTGTCGCTATGTATTTAGTCTGTTTTTTAACTATAAAAATATTTTTTCGAAACCTATGTCATAGCTTTTTGAATGTATTTCAGGAGGAATTTATTTTTGCGTGCAGTTTTTTTATTACTTTAAAAAAGCTTTCACAATGTTGTCACTATTTATTCAGTGTTTACATATGGTGGTATTTCAACGGTTGAAACAAAAGCGTATAGCTATGAGGTCTGCATACGAAATCGGCACCTGGTTCGATTGTATACGCGCATTTGCAAGTCTTTTGATGTATCCGCGTGTGTACACATGTCGCTAGCGCCATCCATTAGCTCCATTAGCGGAATAGCCGCCCAATTAACACAGAACAGTGCTGTAAAGGAATTATCCTGTAAGGGTTGATCGTTTTAAGGAGAATCAACAACCAACCAACTACCGTTTGAGTCCACTGGACTGACAACGGATCTGTGATTGGCTTCAAGTAGTCTCTTTTCTGTATGAAGTCGGTTATATATACCACTGGGCGGGAGTGAATACTTATCATCGGGAGGAACACATGCTAATGCTTAAAGGTGGTAGTACCCTTTGTAGTTCGACTCCGACGGCACCACCGCCACACTCATTTCTGCCTAATAACAGCAGTGTTAAGCGCTGCTGTGTTCTGGTTTGAAGGGTGTGG
>DWRA01002128.1:0-14777 GCA_018250295.1 Spathilepia clonius
CATTCCAACTTAGTCCTCAGGGGTAGCAATGCATCTGTGGTCGGCTTCAGTTGGGGTTCTGGTCTTATCTTGAATGGATCACAAATGTCCATGGGTGGCAATTGCCACTTACCATCAGGTGGACTGCATGCTCTTTTGCTACTCAATCATATATAAAAAAACAACTGCATATAATAAAAAATACAGATTTTAAAAATGTGTATAGAAGAGCACTGAATCATACGACCTAATACTCTTATGTTTTTTTCATTTTCCTCAAAAAGATTTCAAAATCATGACAACAATAAATATTGGTTTTATATCCTCGTGAGTTCCCGTTACTGGAGATGGAGTTTATTTTTGGAATGAGTAATTTTACGTAATTTTAACTTAATATTGCAAATTTATCTCTACAAACCCTTTAAAAATCAATATTGTATGTGTTGTAATAATAATTATCTATGAAATACCTTCACTTACTCTGCTCATATATATTACAAAAACATTTTTTAAAGAAACTTAGTCACGCCTCATTTGCATATATATAGACCTTTAATAATTGTAATCTCAAAATCCTATTAAGTACATACCTTTGCGACTTCGTAATATTGCAAATAATTAGCACGATTAAGCAACATTATCACATATCGAATACTAATTTCATTTAGGGAACCCCTTATGAATAAATTATAATCGTTATTACTAAATAAAAATTGTTAACCGATTGTTTGATTGTTGTTTTTATATATAAAATAAATCGTAAACCTAAGTCAAGAGAGTAAAACTTTCTAATTATTTATAATATCCCATGATAGTATAATATTAATACAAAAATCGCATAGGGTTCAATAACTACGACATATACATATACTATACTCTGCTATGACTCTACTAATATCAAAGATTTTCGATCTATAACCTAATATACCACATTTTTGAAACATATAAGGGATAGTGAAAATTAAACTCTGTAGTACTGAGGTTGTTTAACAAACTGCAAGCTATTGTTGCAGCCAGCCAACTTAGGTGGATCCACCATCGCGTACATGATACCAGTATCAGAAGCAGTCGTACAGCAAATCAACTCCAACCCGCTGTACCACAACAAGTTATTCATCCTCTCGTCTCGCGACCCCCTCATTGAGCCCAATCCGCTCTGTGCTGGAAGGCGAGCTCAGATACCGTCCCCAAACCTGTGCAGTAACTATCTGAACTGTTGGGACGGCTGGGCCTTTGAGCAAGAGTGTCCTGCTGGATTGCTCTTTTCGGTGGAAGGCTACTGCGACTATCCCCATCAAGTCGACTGTCAGAATCGGCGCTTAAAGGGTAAGGTTTCTAATTTATTTGCCTGCTTTGATTTGAAACGTTTTTTTATAACTTATTTCTTTCTTCGAAGATAGTTTCTCTATTTTTCACATCCCTATATTTTTTTATATTTCTATGTGTTTTCACTCCTAACTAATAAAAAGTATTCAAATTGATTATATCCTTATTCTTCGATTTTTATTCTTATTATGTTGTAGTAAAGACGCAGAGTCGGTTTTTGATGAAAATCTTTCTAATAGACTGGCTTTTTTAATTTGAAAATGTATACATCACGAATAATAACATAATTATTCTGAACACATAAATCTATTTTAATCATTCCTTATATCTAAATAGACGAAAATTATCGTGAACTTTACCACTGTAGGCTAGAATAAGTACCTATGTGTGCTTGCACGTATGTACTGCCATATTAAGAGCGTGTAAATATGGCTTTCATTACATTTTTAAGTTACCATGAACAACAATAAAAACTTACGTGGCGCATTAAACTTAGTAAGCTTGCGTCACAATGGACGTAATTACAGTCCTATTCATTAGTAAAACGCGTTGCAGTCACCAAGTACGGCTTATCAAATAAAATCTGAAGTCACGATTAAAACTGAATGTCTTTTTAATTAAAATATATTTTATTTACGAATGTGTTTTGACAGAGAACACTAATATTTTTTGTGGAAAAGTTGATATTCATTTGAGGTTTGACCACATGCTTGCAGATAATAGTTATATTTACATTTGCTTGTAACCACACTCAAACAATTATCCTACATTTGAATATGAAGGTCCATAAAATATAAATAAACATAGGTACATAAGTATGACAACCGAATTTACTGTTAGTCTATTTTAAAAATATCTACCAAAGATTCGCCGACAAACTGATTCGTCATTAAATCTACAGTTAGTGAGGTGTTCCTATATTTGTACCATTTCGTTCTGGCTTTCAGATTCCCCTCAACCAAAATGTTTGAACGACTTCGAATCATTTAGGAACGAAGCGAACTGCAATGAGTTCTTCGTGTGCGTCCACAGCGTTCCAGTGCGCTTCAAGTGTCCCGCAGACCTTGCTTACAGCCAGGTATTGTATGGACAGTACCTATAAAGCTTCCACTACAGTCTATCCTATTAACAGGAGTCTCTTTTAGATTATAAGACGAAGGCGCCATTTACCAATATGGTTACAGACATATTAGTGCACTTGAAAAACCGCAGTATGTAGAATTTCTCATGTTTTATTTTTGAATATTTTTTAGACGTTAGAGTTGCAAATGAGCTTGATAATCCATCTAATGGTAAGTAAAATACAAATTGGCGGTAATTCGTCCCAAGTCAAACCACACTGGCTCTACCACCTACCTAACATTAATTTCGTAAAGGATTTCTTAAAAATTCTAATCTAGATCTTTGGCATGGAAAACCGATATTTTTACAACGAACGCCTTAATAATCTTAAATTATGTAAAACTATTAATCTATTATAACGACTATTTTGTAGAAAATAATAGAAATAGCTATACAAGTTAAACGAAACATTACTCTTCTGAATATATCATAATTACAATACTTAACACACACAACAATTACAAAATGTTTTGGGCCGCCTTTTACTTTTCTGCACATCCTTAAGGTTGACTGGTAGAAAATGCTTTTTAGCATTAAGTCCGCCTATTGTACCACAATTAACTTTTTGTCCCGTAAAGAATAAATAAATAAAATATCTTATACGAACGTTTAATGCAGATATTTATTCACCTGACCCTAGTAGTTAGCGAGGTAAACGGGATGCTTCGACAAAATATCTTACGCTTCCCTTGCGAATAAATCTCGCCTTACCGACATGCGAAACAGTTGGAATGGCTTAGAAATGAAGCGATCATTAATGAGCCTTTGAAAACATGCCTCCAATGCATGAATAACATGCAACGTAGCCGTGCACTTCGAATACTTTAACCTCTAGTAACTATATTATTTAAATGTACTTTATATGTACGCAGGCATTCTATCCCACTCTGATATAATCGTGAAACAAAAGTACCACATTTCGTCATGCTCAAATTTAAATAGTTTAGATTGTTCGACAATTATATACTAATTAATTATAATATATATACCTACATGTTTAAGTAGCAATGTACTAACTTCTGCTGGGTAACTAACTATGTGGTAGTTATACGTCCAAAATAAGGAAAGGCCAGTAGTTTATTACACCTATCTGCTAACCTACAAATTGGTGAAATAAATTCTTACTGATACTTTATTCTAATTGACATTAAATATATTTAAAACAAAATTTACAAGTACTGTACAAGTTTAATGAACTCATTTGGATTCTTCTGCGGCATTATCGTTGTCATCGTTTGTATTTCTACCTTTTACCTGCATTGTCTTTTATAGTAAAATGAATGAGTCATTAAGCATCAGGCGCAGTGGAATATCTACAAATAACTTTGGGCACCAAAAAGTTCTGTTAACTTTAGAAGCTTCTTGCGAAAGCTTAGCAGCGCTAGAAGTCTGTCCTTTCTTCCACGAACGTGCAAGAGGTGAATGAACTTCCTCCTGAAGCATTCCTGGAGCGCTATGACATGGGGCCCTTCAAGAAAGGTGCCAAAAGATGCAAAAAGTGTCCATAGGTGACGGTGACTACTATGTACCAGGTAGCCCGTTAGCCTTATCTCTAGGTTTAACTATGAAAAGAGGAGTAATTAACGTGAAGTGCATTATATGTCCGTCTACAACGTAGGATATATAAAAAATAATGTACTATATGTCCTCTCATCCACCTGCCTCTTAACTCACATAAATTCATTTGTCACTCTGCAAGTTCCTCCTACAGAGTAAATTCCGACCTTGTCTGGGGCATGGTTAAACCACGTCGGTATGATATTTATTACCGAGTTTTCCTTGCTCTTCCCTAAATATACTTAATATCTTAATATGTATGTGAATGGTATTTCATCCAAGTAACATTTCAGGTTCGTTTATGAGTATATTGTTTAAGATATTTTCCATATATTTTGTTTTGATTTATATATTTTATATGTTCAATTTATTCCAAAAGGCATTCGTATAATATACCTACATATAACCATATAATCTGACTCTATATCTTCACATATGGAGCTTTGGAATTTCACAGCTTATGACCATCTGTAAGGCAGTAAAGTGACTTAAGATCCCAGAACTGATTCACATATTTTAGATTTTTTATGACAGTAATGTACTAATGTATTGTTTAAAATATAGGGGTGGCATACGAGCTGCCAGTCCATCTGATAGTAAGTGATCACTGCCGCCCATAAACAACTGTAACGCATTTCAAGTAGAATGGATAGTAGAACCTCTTCTGTTAATCCAATGTAATGTCCGATATTCTATACTTATCCTGTGAATCCGACCTCATGCGCGACAATTTGCGCTGCGACTCCTAAAGTCTAAGATGTTCGCCTCATATATAAGTAAGCATCCAAACTGATCTACCGAAACCAGAACTTTTTCATATTAGCAGTAGGTGTGGCACTGGTACCTTGGACGAACAATAATGGCTGCACCACCCTTCTTGTTTGTATCCATGGCAACCAGAACCTAATTAACTGGTAAGAGTATGTCCACGATTATAGATAGCATTATTAATTACCCTTTTAAAATCTTAACCTGAACCTGAGGATCGTTGTTTATCGTAACTCCCAGTAAACACGGTTCCGAGGTCAACTGCCTTTCTAAATGACTCACAAAGCATTTTCTTCGCAAATACCTCATAACAGAAATCTTCGTTGTTTTAACAGTAATATATTTTACCGCTTTTTATGAGTATTTTTCCATAGAACATAAAATCTACCTACATGATGACAGTTGGTAATGACAATGGCAAAAAATGTTATAAAAATAACTCAAAATGTATATTTTGACAGTGAATGTATTTTAAATAATCAGGCGGCGGACTATGCGGTGCTTGAAGAAATAACTATAAGTGCATGACTAGGCGCTGATCATATATTAAGCGGCTTATAAAGTTTTATCTGAAACAGTTAACCAGATGTTAGAGTAATGACTACGCTTGACAATTATAGTAATTTATTACGTAAATATCATATGTACACTTGTGATTGTTTTTATAAATGAGTATACTTTATACCGATTACGATACTCAACGCCTGAAGGTGTGTTTTAACACCTTATCGACAATATTCTCAGCCCATATGTAACACAAAAAAGCAGCATATAAAGTATATTCCGTATATCCTTTTTCTCTAGTACGCGGTCAATTCTAAAGACACGAAAAATTTTCTTAACTTTAAAAAAAAATATGTAACATTTAGATAGGAGTTACATATTCGTTCACTTTCTACACTATAATCAGGTCATTTGAAGAATCCAAGATAGATATTTATTTTTCATGACGATTACAGTAAACTGGCATATTAGCTAGTTCTTACAGAAAATGAACATCTATTTTCACATGTAGATATAGTAATCCTCGTGGAGGAGAATCTTTCATGTTTCTCGAAATATTTTAATATATGTAGTTTTCGTCTCTCAGCGTATCCGAGATGACGATGATGTCCTCTTTATGTGTATGGGAATACAATTCTAATTAGAGTTGATTACAGATATTTTCCGACAGTAACATCAGGTAGGCATGCTAGTTAGCTGCTTCCATTTCGTGTAGAGCCGGGGTTCTACTCGAAAGACGTGCTTTGCAAATGCGTTGCTTTTCCTGAAATGTAACATATTCGCCTTATATGTAAGTCAGCCCACATCCACACCCTTCCACAGGAGGCAGATTCGCAGAATTCTTTACGCTAGAAGTGGGTGTGGCATTGGTCCTCTGCCGAACCATACATTTCCTAAAATACCTACTCCAAATTGTCCCAGTGACTAAATTTTTACCAACCTAACCTCTAACACCAAATTAACCTCTACACATTTTCCAGACCATAGGAGCACTTAAATGCTACATAACCAGACCAAGCAGTTCATAAAAAGAGTTCTTCGTGATAAAACGAACTTCCTTTGTTTCTAAGTACATAGTTAGGTATTTGTTTCCAGACGCTCGGGGTATGCGACTATCCGTTTAGAGTGGAATGCAACTCAACTCTCAAAGGCAATGCTGAAGCGGCCGCTACTGGATCCCCAGTACAGTCGTCATCGGACGCCGTATCGACATCTACAGCCGCAACAAGCACTAGCCCTGTTCCGTCCAGTTCTACAAGTGCTGTCAGTTCATCGACGCCTGGTATTAAGGATACCATGATACAAAAGATTGATTATAAAACCCAGAGTAAGTGTGCAAACAATTTATTTTATAATGCTTTAATACTTATTACGCTGATATCAAATTGATGTAACTAACAAATTTAGATCGTTCAAAATTCTATTTCTAAGTAGGTGTTATGTGAGTAATAAGAAAAACGTGAAATTACTGTAAGAGCTTTGAACGAAACATTATTTGAACGGTTTATTGAAATACGTATTTTACCACAATTAGTGTTTTATTATGAAGACATTGATAGGCCAAAAAATATTAGGCTTAAAAATATATCCCTTTGTTTATAATTACGAAAAGGGTAAGTTTGAAATAGTAATTATTAATTTATTTCAATTTAAATCAACCTCCAGCTTTCATTGCGTTGTTGGCTCAGACAAAGGAGAGGACTACATGCTATTCTCCTTAGCGTTTAACAGATAAAATGATATTTGTACTACTTAAACTTAGTTAATAATTAATTCTTCATTAATATTTTCAGGCTGGTCGTCAACACACGTAGCCATTTCGCGACAGGACGCAATTCGCCAGTTGAAACTTGGAAGCATTGCTCAAATCAAAACCGACTAATACCTAAGTGTGGGCGTTAACAAGTATTATTAGAATATGTTAAATGTGCGTAACACTATTAAAATTGGCTATATTACCTACGAGATATTTTGAAAACATCCGTTTAAATATATTCAGTGTATTTCATTATATTAGAATCAAATTTTTCGATGTTATTTTATAGTAAAAATATTTCAAATGAAAAAATGTGGTTCGATAGCTTTTTGTACTTGTGATCAAGTTTGCATTTAATATTATAGATACGTAAGAAAAAAATATGTATGTCTCCAAATTAAAATAAAAAATAACCATTCTACTTGTGTTCTGATTGATACTAACTTATTTACTAAATTCAACACAAATCATTTTCAACCCCCAGATCTTTCAATAACCTTAAAGATACTTTGTCGATCTTGAGGATGATTCAATAGACTAAGTGGATAAAACAATGTAATTTAATGCTTATATATTAACTTTCAAAGATGGTAGAACCCTTTGTAGTTCGACTCCGGCGGCACCACCGCCGCCCTTATTTCTGCCTAATAACAGCAGTACTAAGCGCTGCTGTGTTCTGGTTCGAAGGGCGTGGTAAGAGAGATAAATTAAACGAGGCATTCCAACTTAGTCATCAGGGGTAGCAAAGTGTCTGTGGTTGACTTCAGTTGAGATTCTGGTCTTATCTGGGGTGGATCACAAATGTCCATGAGCGGCAGTTGCCACTTACCATCAGGTGGTCTGCATACTCGTTTGCTACTCCATCATATAAAAAAAAAACTTATGCTTGTAATTATTGTCAAATCAATTAAATTATTGCCCACTGAAGATCGAAATTTGACAGTTTCTAGTAGGTAATAATTGTCAAATATTGACTTTTGGTAGTAAAAAAATACGTAGATCACTATACTATATTTATAACTAAAATTTAAAAGAATTTTATAAATAAACAGAGAGGTTTTTGGGTTATATATTTATTTACAATAATTAGTAAAAAAATATTACTTAAATTAACTTACGCCTATTTTAAATTTATGACTAAAACATTCTTTATTTCGACACAGCACCGACGCGTACATTGGTGGTACCATGTCAAATTATCTTAAGTTAGATTTCAGTAATTTTTTGGCAACAACTAAAATATGTATGAAATTTTTTGACAAATCGTCTTCTAAATCTCTTTGAGTATTATGCCACGAGATTGAAGAAATTTTGATGTAAAGGAAGATGGAAATATTTTGACTTTTGATTCTTAACTTCAATCGAGCGCCTCTTCAGACAGACAACGAATATTCTCCAAACATGACATTTTAAAAGTTAAACTTACACTAAAACTTGTCATGTCTGCCCTCATTCAAAGTACCTATGATATAGTCTGTGGTCTGCTCTGTATTAACTATAAGGAAACGTTACTTAAAGTAAATGTCGTCATTTATTTTGTAAAGTGGTCCTTAACAAGAACCAATTAAACATGACAAAGCATAACGCATAACTTAATTATACTTAGCTTCGATATCACGTCTCTACTTGTTTATTTAATATGGAAATTAAAGTATGAGAAAATCGATATATCACATTACAATATTCCGAAGAGGCATGTCGTCATAGACTTTTAAATTAATTCAGATAGCTTAATATTCAGTCTGTCCTTGGAGCCGCTCCTAGTCATTCACAATCCCAATTTCTTGAGTGCTTTCAAGTCGACGTCACCGTAGTAATCTTCGCTGTAAAACAATAAAAAAATGTCAGATGGTGCATTTATGCTGCGGTCGGTACCAAAAAGTGCTATGAAAGATTTCCAGTTAAAAAAAAAAACAAACAACAACTTTGTTAAAGGATCCAGGTACTTTTTTGGTAACCGATTCCTTTATATTTCAGCAAATATACAACTTTAAGACTCTTAAACAAACAATAAATAAATAGATTGCGTAAGAAAACAGGTATTTTTAATTTTACGTACTAATAAAATTATGAACTTGGCTTTAAATATAGTTAAAAGTTGTTTATTAATTTAACTTTTACTTTTTTACCTGTTGTTAATTTTACCGAGGTTTAAAAAACAAATAACTTACCTGTGAAGGTCAGTGCGGTATTGACAAGAGCCTGGCTGTTAGAGTTTCTATTCAAGTATATACAGATTAAGATAACAAGTAGGTAAATTACTGAAAGAGACAAGAAGGTATTAAAATGTTATTAGAAAGTGATTGCAAACAAAATAGGAAATAGAGTGGTCGTGAAAGTAGATAATGTTACTAGGAAAATCGTGCACAGTGCAGTACTACGTTTACAAAAAACATACAACACAATATTTTTTTATATTTTTGTTTATTTTATCACTAAAAATAAAACTTAAGTATTACAGTTTCTATATCAAACAACAACACTCAGTCGCCGCGAGATAATTCAGTACATAATATATTTACAAGGTCATGGGTGTGACAATCAGAATGTACCTACATTTATACTGGAAGTGTCATATCCTATTACATCGTTATACATGATATTAATTTAAATGCGAACCCATATTACAATTTGTATGCATACGGTACTTCTGTCTATATAAAAGAACCTTTTCAAGTTGGCGTGACAGAACCTGCTGGTCTCGATACAACAGGACTCTCATAACTAAAGATACAATACAATAAATATGTCTACCGTTGAATGATTTTAACTAACTCTAACCTGCCTCTTGAAACTGATTTTTAAAAAGGCTACAACGAGAAAGGTATTTGGCAACTAGAAAAGAATACAAATCAAATTGGCTCCACTCACTTAACATTCGAAATTTGAACCTGAAACAACATCTCCGTGCAACAAAAGCAACGTTACTTTACTAAACAATAGATTTATATTCAGCCTGTGTTACGCATTATTCAAGTGTCGCGGCTTGCGGTGCGCGGAGATTTGCCTTTAGTAACGATATTGAGTATTAATAGGCTGTGGTGGGAAGAGAATATTTAGTTCTCTTTTTGGGGGCGGGGTTTGAGCTGCTTGGGCGGGGTGTTGCGGGTGTGGCCGTCGGTCTGGATACCGGCCAGAAGCTCGCTCTTCCTAATCGCCTTCAGATCCAGAGCACCGTAGTAGTCCTCGCTGAAAATGTACGCGAACCTTACTGCCTGTCGCTTCCACTTTTCTTTACTATACTAATGTTTTTACTCCATATTTTCGCAAGTGGTCGATATAAAAGGCTAACTTAGCTCCTAGCAACTTTTACTACTGGGTAGTTGTGACTAAGAGAATTGTAAATTGTGTAACAAGAACTCGTTCACAACGCCCGATATCGAGTGAACTGCCTTGAGA
The DNA here is from genome assembly GCA_018250295.1 of Spathilepia clonius. Lineage (NCBI taxonomy): Eukaryota > Metazoa > Arthropoda > Insecta > Lepidoptera > Hesperiidae > Spathilepia > Spathilepia clonius. The sequence goes on from DWRA01002128.1 coordinate 10,412, forward strand.
CAGCAATGAGAATACTTGTCCGCTCGCTTTTCTGAGAATGCTGTTTAACATTTGTTTTTCTTGCCTTCAACAAATGATGCAGTATGGAGCTTGCTAAAATGTATTGAACGATCTTAATTGACCTTCGTTTTATCGAGTCGTGAGCGGTAGTCGCATCTTGTTCGAAGCACGACTGCTTGACTCACTAGACCATGAGCCGGATATAAACGCTTTTTAAGTATCCAAGTCTAAATATTCTTATTTTAAAAGAGGTTATTAATATGAAACTTTATGTACCTACTTAAAAAGTAACTGTATTGTTTCCAATATATGACGCGATATTGCTTCAACCTTGCTGTAATACAGTTACGGGCCACACACGGTCAACGAGGTTCGTTTGTATTAAACAATTTGTACATTACCATATGCACGGTGCATACCGGGCGGCATTGACCACGAATACTTTGCGGACTACATGACACTCGGTAAACGATGCTACTTTACTTCACTTACGTTAATTTTACGGTTGGCCTAAATTTGTCACGACAATACCGCAGGGCTCCAGACCGCATATTTGTCAGGAATTCAAGTGAGCGAGCTTAAATTTACAGCCAATCTTTACATAGTTCAAATACATAAACCTATAAATACATTGAAAAGAAGTACACACTAACACGTTACGACAGATTTTGACTAGGTTTTGAAATGGTGCATAAAAGGTTAGTCACAAGGAGAAGAACTGCTTAGTTGCTAACGGATGGGTTATAGGTACTAAGTTGAACATTAAAGGTGTTAAGTACAATTAGATGATTAAACACCACACCAGTGATATCCAACTAGTGAATTCAGAAAAGTTTAAAAGATGTTCAAGTCTTAGTCAAGACTGTTTTACTTGAACTAGTAAGGAAGACTTTACATTAATATATAATTGTGGAAGTTGACTCACCATCCGGGAACATCTTCGGGGTCTTCGCAGTTGCCGGTGCCGTCAGCATCACCGATCTTGAAGACGGTGCCGATGGGGCAACCGTACTCACGGGCTACTCCCTCGAGACAGATGTAGTATTTGCGGCAGTCTTCAGGGTGAGCGTGACGGCTGAAGGAGCCAGCGTTGGAGACCTCGCCAGGAGCGGGGCACGAGAAACCGTTCGCTACTTCTGGGAAACACCGAAAAAGGTTACGTGAGACAAGGTGCAGAAGGCGAAATTGAAACGCAGTCGAGAATCAAGTAATGGTGATTGTGAGGCAAGAGTCGAATGAAAATCGCTTTCAGATTGTGTTCAAAATTTTAGTGCAGTAGTACGAGTAATATGAGTTTTTCTAAAAACAATCAATAAATTAGATTAATTTAGCATCGTGGAATTTCGTTTTAATTTTCTAGAAAGTCTATAAATAAACGATGATTTTTATTTCAGAACCCTCTTTCGAAACTTTACGAACTCTCCGATGTTACAAATGTCAAGGTGACCCTGATCACTTTCAATAAAATGGCTCCTCTGCCTGCTACAGTTTTTGTGAATAAAGATGCGATCAATCACTTGACCTATATTTTTTAATATTCTATTTTAAGATAATTTTTGTTGTACAGTAGACAGAGCTGCGTTAAAAAATGTTTCTTTGTCAATCATTGTTGTAAATTTCCATACACTATTTTAAGATGAGCCTAATGTAATTTAGTTTATTGCAGTTCATGTATACTTAAGTTCCATAATTTGTTATTTTTGTATTTTTGCATACAATCTTTGCTTATTTAAATGGCGTTAAGCTACAGCTTATCGCTAATTCATATGTATGAAAAATGTGTGTTTGGAGATCAATATAATTTTTTTTGTATTTTTGTCAATTTACTAAGGTCTAAAGGCTTCTAAATCTGGAGAAGACTTATGCCTACCGGTAGCACAATTGATAAATGATGATCAGTACGTACCCTCGTTCTTGCACTCCGGAACCTGGTCAGCCCACATACACACACGCGCTTCCCTGTCGTAAGCCAGACCGGGACTGCATTGGTAGCGGGAGGCTTCTCCGTTCCAGCAGTTCCAGAATACGTCGCACTTGGTGTCGTCAGCGAAGATGCCGTACAGCCTAGAGCAATGAGGGGTAGAGATCGGGGGCTCTGCAAAGAAGATAAATTATTTCAGATCTCATTTCATATTTTAACTTATACGGCGCAAATTATTCATCGTCGTCGACGTCATTTCTGCCAAAACAGTCACATCATCACATATCTACATAATCTATTTAGACGTGATATATTATACTGGTATATTAATACGATGATAGTACCCAAAAGGCCTTGAACAGCATCCTGGTCACACTTCATAAGTAAGTGGAAAAACGCACACATTTATCCACATGTAAATCCTTCGACCTTGACCGAACTAGTTATGTGATAGTCCCATGTTGCTAACTTACATATCTTCACTATTTTACCAACACGCGTATTGACATTTAGCTAATTGCTTCCGCTATTGCTTGCCATTTAAATATAGCTTAGAAATACGATCGATTATTGCAAAAGCGTTGCAACTTACAGATAATGACATGGTAACCAAAATATTATTACAAAATTCAAACACATTAGCATTGAGAAACGTTTAAACAGTAATAGCTTGATGGTTTTATATTCGGCCTGTCACACTAATAGTACACAGTTCTAGTACCAGGCAAGCACTTTTGACTCTTCGTTATGTGCATTAGAAATAACGCATCACTTGAGTTAACGGTGACGGAAGATACTACTAAGAAATCTACATGGCTGAGAGTTCTGTAAAAAAGTTCTCGAAGGCACGAGAAAACTACCAATCCGCATTTAGCCAACGTAATGGAGTAGGGTCCTAAACCCTTCCCACTATAAGAGAAGACCCTTCCCCATAGTGAGACAGAAATACATTTAAATTAGTGATTATATTGAACCGTTCAAACTTACCAAGCTGTGTCCTTTCGCTGCACTCAACATTGTGGAGGTAGTCGCAGTTCTCAGTCAGGTACTTGGAGTCGGTCGCGTCGAAGGCGAGTCCGTTGCCGCAAGTCTTCAGCTCAGCGACGCCGTTGTCACACTTCCAGTATTTGTCGCAGGAGACGTGGTGTGGGTAGAAGCCGTAGTCGTCCGGGCATTTGAAGGATTCTTGGGCGACAGCTGAACAAAGAAAATGTTTATGAGTATATTGTTTATCTTCATCGTTTTAGGTTGTTATTCTCTTTGGCTAATGTAAAGAGATGACTTCGTCAATTACAACACAGAAAAACATAATATGCGCTGTTTTAGTAGGTTTACATCGTTTATTTTTTCGTAGATAAAAAGAGGACTGGAAAGATAACTCAGAAAGCAAGCTTTGATAATTCCCTTAGTGAATCGTCAACTCGAAGCGCGGATTCCGCACGACATTTTGCGCAAGATTCAAATACTTGATGAACTGCCAATATTGCGATAGGATGATGTGGCAACGTGTCATCAAAAACGCGGGTCTTCCTGAATTTTAATTGAAATTTCAAAAGAAACCACCAAGGGGTTTGCCAAGCGACGATTATGGCACGCAACTTATTTCGCAACATACCGGTCGCGGGCAGGGCCGCTCTTTCTCTGCGGAACGAAACGACAAACTCGTGTTAAGCAATGCATAGGACAGCTGTTCTGACTGTTCTGTTATTGTCTTTCTAATTTCCTTGCACGTGGCCCGAGGCAATAATACATTCGAGTAGCATTTTGCAATTCACTTTTGCTCTCGCCATATTAGTTAGTGAATTTAAATCGCAGACATACGAGGCTTGTACATATTTGGAACCTTTTGCACTAAATTTACAGTTATATTTACTACGCCCTTATTTACTACTATGTTCAGTAAAAGTCAATTAGAGGGTCGTAGAGACCAGAAGAGGTTTATGAATTCGACTCTTAACAAGAACATCTTTTGAGACCTTTGACTTGAACTTTGGTTTGTCATCGTTAATCCATTACTGTTCAATGATGGGCACGGGTCTCAGAAAGAGAGTTTGGTGGACCCGATGGACTATACCCTAAGCCCTATGGTTTGTATTTAACACGAAGTTAGTGAAAATATATTTCCAAATACAAAGAAGGATCACAAAAATCTTATCGGATTGTTTGCTTACGCAGTACTCATATTTCATGTTCTCGAATATACGTTATATCACATGCTACCGACGCACTGGTTGACATTTGTAGTATCTGCAAGCAGCATCCTGGTTTTGCAATAACCTGCTCTCTCCAAGCCATCTTACCTACGCAGTTGTAGTTATCTAAATAGCTGTACTTTTCCTAACACTGTTGTAATATCAACATTTCTTAGTATACTTTTTATGACAATTTTGACGTATTATTATCCATTTCAGTATAGAAATCCTTTTTCTTTCTTTTTAGATTTTG
>DWRA01002129.1:0-14775 GCA_018250295.1 Spathilepia clonius
ACATTCAGTGAGTTCCAGGCTTGATTCCCGGCTAGACAGACATCTATACTATAAAGTTAGGTTTATGATGTATTTATTTGTGTAATTTCATTAAAGAAAGCTATTTTTCTTACATAATACAGTGCAACCTCAATATAACAAATCGCAAGGGGACAAGTAAATATTCGTTATATTAAGTAATTCATTAAACTGATTTTTTTATTGAGGTAAGGTTGGTTTAATATATGGTATAAAGAGGTAAAAAAATAGTTTTACTCATCTTAACATTACATACTTATCTTGTAATAGTGAACTACTTCTATTTATAAATGATAACACGTTTTTATCAGATTACTCTGTATTTTCTATTTAAAAATAATTAAATAGGTAACATATTTTCCCCTTAGATTAATAACCAAAATTAAACGCGGTAAAATCGATAATTTCACGAAAAAATGGCGTGTAGAAACCTGTCGCGACTGAATCACATACTATGGGATTAAGGGTCATATATTGGTGGGAACGTTATATAGAGGTTTTGAGTTGACAAAATTCGTTAATAAGAGACATTTACACTTTTCTGATAGTTACCAATTCAGTATAAAGAGGTTGTTCGAAAAAAAAAGGTAATGTAAAGGTATATTTTACATGAATTTTTATGGAGAATTCAAGGGGATTGTGAAAAATTTGTTAAATCAAGGAAATCATTACATTGAGGTTCGTTATTTTAAGGTTGCACTGTATAATGAATAATTCAGATAAGACAATTATTTACATAACATAATGTAGTATAAACAGTCATGTCACATAAAACTTATTACAAACGTAAAATGAGATTAGTATTTTTTTCAAATGGAAGTTGCCGTAAATAGTGATGCCGTTCACCTTATGTTAAATGGTGAGTGAATTTATGAATATCTGTTTTATAATGATATATGATATGCTATTAAAAATACCAATCCAATATTAATAATATATAAAATATTATACCATCATTGATGTCATTATATATTTTTTTTGATGAGTTTTTTTCCATTAGATACAGACAGTTTGAAAATATGACTTTTTTTTAATAAAATTGGTAGTCATCACTGAAAATTAAAATGAAATAACAATGAAAATAGAAGTCCTAACTAAAGAGAAATTACTAAACATAGTTTAATATTGATAAGTTTGTAATTTCCCTTTTAGAATTGGAGGGTAGAAGCACACACCAGAAGAATCAATAATTAGCAGGCCAGAAACATACCCAAAGCAGCATTGATACCGCCTTGAGCGGCAACAGTGTGGGACCTTGTGGGGAATAGCTTAGTCACCACAGCAGTCTTGAAGCCTTCCTGGACCAGACCAAAAGCCGCCCGCAAACCAGCCCCACCAGCACCAATGACTAAAGCATCATGTTGGTGGTCAATCACAGTATACGCCTTGGATGTGCTTGTATTAGCTGATGCATCCTTGGCTGGCCTGGCTCCACCCACGGACAGGTGCAGATTTCTATATATACCTGAAGCCTACAAAAAAAGTCGTGTATCTTAAGATTTATAAATATAACGTGTGGGTTAAGACTTAACAAAGCCTGCATAATGCAGTCGACAATCCATAAAAAATACTGGTTTCTATTAAACGCGTATCGCTATACAAGGAAATTTATCAGAACGCAATTAAAATTCTTTCAAAGTGGTTTCGTGAAAGCGGCGCTCGACCGACGTGTCGATCATCAAAAAAAAAACAACAAAAATAAAATGCAACAACTATAGCATACTTATCGTTTTTTACCAAAATAAAAGGAAGAAAGTGTTTCACAATCACTGCGCAAGTTCGGCGCGGTGCTGCTAAAACATTTTTGGATTACATAATAATTTAAATATGTGCACTAAAAAATTCCATCGACTAACCAATGATGCATGGCTTCGAGAAAACGCTGCCTTCATAATTGCACTCATGATGGAACTCTCTGTCCGCACCCAGAGTACAAATTTTGTCGCTTTTAGAAAATTTCCCCAATCAACATGCACACATCCGCCGTACCTCCAACAAAATGACAACTTGACAACAATGACAACTACCCAGAAACTTCACAAGTTCACGACTGTAACTGACATATTTTAATAAGCAAAGATAACATAAAGATAATTAAAATAAGACCATAGACTCGTTTATACGTAAATTATTAGGGCGTTTACAAAATAAGTCGCAGTGTGTCGCGCGGATACAAATCTTCGTGGGCACCCTAATGTACTCTATGAAGTAATTTGATTTTTATGGCTATTTTGTTGTCATTAAGGACCTAGGATAAGCCTTTCTATTTTATACAATTCTATAAAAAATATAATGGTTGACACTATAAAAAAAACAACAACAAATGCTATATATTGACACTTTATTATTTCATCACTTCTGTTTATTGTCATAATAATGGCACTGTCTTTTTATTTAAGCAAATTATGTTGTTTTTACGTCGTTTATAATTCCTATTTTTTTAAATTATTATTTTAACCTAATTATTATAACGACGTGTGTATTGTATTTTTTCCCATTTTCTGCGTTTAGCTTCGTATGTACTAAATTCAATAACATCTTAATATTTAAAGTATTGTGGTTTTAGCCAGTCAATAATTGTCATTGCTCTCAAACTTGCTATGAATAATATTCTCTAATCAGTCATACTAAATTTAAAAATACCAGAACCATGCTTCATAAACATTGATTAAAGTACATTCTCTAGTAAAAGTAATGACTAAATACTACCTACGTGAATACGGTTTTATTTTGTCTCTGGTACATAACAAGTAATTGTGCATTTGGCCATGGTAAGGTACAAGATTGTTAAACTGTAATCAATTTGCCCAAATCTGACTTTAATAATAGAAATCTGTGTATATTTGTGTTACTGTTTATATCTATATTGTGTACTCATTTTTTTATTTTAAGTTTTCTTGATAAATATACTTAATAAGTAATATGTACTATCGACTGACATTGATATTGAGTTAAACTGACATCAGTCAATGCTGCTTGACAACTTTGACAATTGACAGTAAGAGCAAAAATAAATATTGCACTTTGCTAATTTATTAGTACCATTTAATATTTTAATATTTATTTCCTTCCTTTTTATTTTTTGGCATAGCATTTCTCATATCTTTACTTCATAAATCTACGAGCGTCAATTGCTAAATGGCTGATAATTTGAGCAGCGACAGCTTGTCGGAAGCAGAAAGATTAAGAGGTTGGTAATTTTTGAAGAGACAGTGTTATTCGTCTCTTAATTATTACAATTCCATTCTAAGTAATTTAAGGTACCCTGGATAGGCAACTGCATTCATGATTGTTCATTATTGACGGAAGTTTGTATGTTTTTGCTAGTTGCGTTTATCTGCCTTTACTAGTCTTCTTGTCCTAGTGGTCAAGTAACATGCAAAAAGTAAACTAATTTAGATTTCTGATGTTGACATACGAATCTTTATACAGAATGCATCTGTGTGGTTGCTCCAGTAGGTGTTGTATATGTACAAAGTTACATTAACATTTTTCTCTAACGTCTTTTCACAGTTGTCAAGCTGTGTCCATTCACAATTTAGTTAACAAATCACTATTTCTTATGAGTTGACGTAAGAAATTATTGTAACAAATAATATAATAGTTTAAACATATAAATAATATAATGATTTTGAAAAACAAACCGTTTTGAGCTTATATCTGGATCTTCTCAGTTGAGGTTGTCTTTCAATCCGGTGGTAGTATAAGAAAAATACAGACAATTTGTAAGTGCATCTGTAGGCTTACATAAAATAAATACATTTAATCTAATATCATTAATTGTATAATGTATGTTTTAATTACAGAGAATGAACTGGCACATGAGTTGGATCACAGTGATTCTAATGAAGATGATTCTCAAGAAATATCATTGGAAATTGAGGAGAAACTCTTAAAAGATGAACCTGAATGTAAGTTTTTTTTTAGTATGATGGAAGTAGCAAATAGACTTGCAGTGCACCTGATAATTTATGGCAACTGCCACCCATGTACATTGATAGTTGAGCCCAGATTATATTAGAATTCTACCGGAGGCGAGTCACAGATAAGTTGCTATCCATGAGGACTAACCTCGAAAGATTATTTCTATTACCTTTAAAGTTGCCCATAATTTTTATTTCATTTCAAAATTACACCAATCCTTCAAATAATTATTTAATTTGCAAGTAACTTGAAATTATTAAGCAATATAATGGATCTATTTTTTCATTTGTTTGAAAATTTAATGTTTCTTCAGATACAACACTGGTCAACTATGGAGAGAGTATTCCAGATTCTAATGTTCAAAGTGAAGTCATTGAAACATACACAGACAGCATACATAACATAGAAAACTCACACAGAGACGAACTGGGCAGCATCTACACTGAGAGCTCAGATAACTTCATAGGCACACAATCTGACTCTCTCGATGTTAATGATCAGTATGATACCTACATTAATGATTATTCATTTGACCAAACCCAGACCATTGAGGATAAACCATCAATAATCATTGAGGACAGCTACACTGACCTAGACAATGCATTGGACAACACAGTCATGCCAAACATGAATGATTTCCAACAAAGCGAGTCAGAGAATAACAATGAGCAAAGTGCAGAGGAAGCACTCATGAGTGAAAGAGAGAGAGAAAAGAAAAGCAAGAAAGAGTTAGAGGAAGAGGAGCGTGAAAAGATGCAGTATGTATTCTTGGACTTTTTACTTGCAAAAGATTTCTTTATTTGCAATTAAATTATGTATGTAATGAATTGAAATTAATTCATAGGTCCACTTTCTTGTTCAAGACATTCACTTGTTGTAAATATTATAATTTTGGTCATAATCCTATGGATTTGTGTATCTTTTCTAAAGGAGAAAGATAAGGTCAAGTCCACTGGACTGGACAAGTGGTAGTCTACACTGCTTCACTTGTCTTTTGAGAACCTTCATACATTCCATTAGATTCTAATGGTATTGTGGAAATATATCAGATATTGTATCCAGCTAATATATCTCGACTTGAATATATATATTTTTTTTATATGATGGAGTAGCAAACGAGCATGCAGTCCACCTGATGGTAAGTGGCAACTGCCTCCCATGGACATTTGTGATCCACCCCAGATAAGACTAGAATCCCGACTGTAGTCGACCACAGATGCGTTGTTATCCCTGAGGACTAAGTTGGAGTGCCTCGTTAAGGTTATCTCCCTTACCACACCAAACTACATTAGTATGCTATACATATATTTACAATATTGCATAATGTCCTACGAAGCGATTATTCCGTGATCATTCGGTAAGAGCATAACGCACACTATCGCGGTGGTTTGAGCGCTTTGCGGCTTCATAGTGACGCGGTTCTGATTCAGTGTAACATTAATACGAGGCAGTGGTTGCGTTACTGTTAACTAAAAATATATGTGATGATCTAAATCGGGTTGATTGCACAAGAATTGAGGTATTGAAAAGGTCTCGTTTGGTGCTTGCGTGTTTGGTGCTATGCCATACTTTACGACAGTAAACTGTTTATAAGATATAAACACTAAAATGCTAAAATGCATAGCCGCTGAACTTCACATAGTTCCAACGCAAACATGTGTGCGATGGAACTATGTGAAGTTCAGCGGCTATGCGTGCACGGTGATACGGTTGCGAATACGGTATTATTTCGGATTAACCCATAGTTACGAAAACATTCAACTACGGACACTAGATTAAATAGAAGGAATTGTAAAAGTAAAGAAAACACATTTAGGTGATTATACCTACTTAATTTGTAAAAGTACGCGTGCACTTATTGTACCTGTGATGATTGTTTCGCTTGTGTCTATCTGTGATTATTTTCTGCGCCTCGGTACAGGAATGGCCACGGTATATTTTCACATTTTATTTAGAATGTAGCTGCTACAAAACATATTTTGGTTTCGATTTCCTTTTTTTTATCAAAGTGCTATTATTGGTTATTATAGAAAAGTATCGTTTAGTGTAAGTACATGAAGATTAATAAAGATATTGGAATTATTGGTAACGCTCAATTAAATAAAATCAAAAGATTCATTTTAAAGAGATCTAAATATTTAGCAACGGTTTTGATATAATATAGTGTTGTATATAGTTATATACCAACACTTACTTATACTTAGATTCATCTTAGCGTAGCTGGGAACTACAGCTGTATTTTAGAAGTGTAGATCCTACGATGTAGGTGATCATTTATTTCATATTATATTTTTACATTTTTCTTTCCGCGTTAAGTACCGCACTGTTTGTATGTTTATAGTAGAATGTCCGCCTATATGTAGAATATCTGCCTATTTTAGCTTTGTTTTTGGCAAAATAAAGTTCACGGGCTTTACTCTATATACGATCGGCGCCACTGCATAGCAGCTTGTAAATAATATATTTTCATTACACCGCCCACAATGAGTTTCTAAATTTAAGTTGTGAGTGATCTCATTAAAATGTGTGCCCATTGGGAGTGCGTTCCGTGAACGCCATCATCTATTCACGTTCGCGCGGCGAGCAACGCGCGTCATTGCGCGCGGATAACGAGCCGGCCGCATGTCGCTTTTCAAATATTGAAAAGAATGAATGAATATCTTTTTTCAAAAGCGAAATTCTTAAAAAATCACTTCTCTTTAACTAAGAATATAAGAATCCTCTAGACAAATCAGACCGATTGCAGTTTTCACGATTTCAAAATGAAAATACAAAAAGTGTTTTGAGTTTCCGAATTTCTATATTATTAATACAGATCAATAAACTAATATTGGCATTCGTTCTATTTGCTGTTCACACTGATCGTCTGCTCCAGTATATCTCCGCCACAATCCAGTTGCAGCAAAGCCGGGAAGCTAACGTCCAGCGTAGAGTGATTTCGCAAAATGGCTTCCTGCGCGCACCGTGCACTGCATCGGATAGATTGCTTTGTGATGCTGTCATAGACTGATATCTGTGGCTCAGATTAAAAGCAATAACAAAGAGCTTTACAGTTTTATCTCTACACAGTGTAGGTAAACCGAACAGAAATACATTTGTATTTCTGAGCATGATAACTCTATAAATGTCAGAATAGAATGTCATTGTTATACAATATCTGCCAGGAAAGGTACTTAAAGCATACGATAAACATTAAGTTGATCATAAGTTACAACTTAAATACCAATATTAAGTTTTCTTAAAGTAGTCGTACAGATTATAGTCGTGCGTAGTGCAAACTATTATCACAAAGAATATTGTAAATTGCTAGTGGACGCACACTCGCCAAATATTATTTATTTGTGTATAATTTTATTTGAATACAATATAATTTGTGGGTATACGCACGCCACCCATACGGGATAGACGTACTACGTAGCTGAAGTGTTCTTCATGTTTCATGGCGATCGGATGAATGTTAACATAATGCATAAATAACTAACAGACAAACAGACAGGCAGATATTCATCATTTATATACAATAAGAAACTCGATTATAGATATAAGTCGTCAATAATTATAAAAAATGTACAAAAAAACAAGCAATGTGAAAAGAAGAGAACAGCAGTACATTTGACACTAAAGCAGACGGAAATTCGCAACATATTTAGTTACACATAACGACGCGTCGAGTGGAGCAGGCACACCAAACGTCCAATAACAACGCAAGACTAGTGTAGTACAAAGTGGAGATAAAAATCTTAGAAAAAAGGGAAAAGTAGAGGAGAAATAAAAGTGCAGAGGTATAATGTTCCCGGCTCATGCGTGCAACTGCAGTAAAGCGCTGTTGTCTTCTGGTTTGGAGGTTGTGGTAATGTAGTCATCTTACTTATTCGTGGCATTACAACTTTGTCCTCAGGGGGAGCAAAGCATCTGTGGCCGACTTCAGGTAGGATTCTAGTCTTATCTGGGGTGGATTACAAATGTTCATGAGCGGCAGTTGCCACTTACCATCAGGTGGAATAGTCCACCTGATGGTAAGTGGCAACTGCCGCTCATTAGGTTTATATGAAAAGAAAGAATATTACAAGTATAAGAACAACTGTCGCGTAGATCGTGGTAGTAGCTCATTCCCTAATTTGCTACCTGATATTATTTTTTTTTCTTTATACCTATATAATGGAGTAGTAAACGAGCATGCAGTCCACCTGATGGTAGGTGGCAACTGCCGCCCATGGAAATTTGTGATCCACTCCAGATAACACTAAGTTGGAAAGCCTCGTTAAGTTTATCTCCCTTACCACACCCTTCAAACCAGAAGACAGCAGCACTTAACACTGCTGTTATTAGGCAGAAATAAGTGTGGGGGTGGTGCCACCCGAGTTGAACTAGAAAGTGTTCTACCACCTTTAAATGTATGTTGTTTTTTATTGTTAGAACTTTAACTTACATACGTGAACAGGTGATTAAATACAAAGTAACCATATACAGATACCAAGATTTGTCCTCTATACTTTACTTTAACTGATAATATTTTTAATTTACTTTAACTGATAACTCCTAATCAGTACAAGTAATAAACATGTAGATGTGTTGATTACAGTGTGAAAGCTAATTTATTATTTTCCACCTGCACGATGTCGGTAACTTTCAGCCAATCGAATAAAGATAGCAACATTTCATGCAGTTAAACTCTAATACAATACTTGTTTATATGTAAATAGTCGTGCAATAGTATAAATTTGATGACTGTTTTATATTTTGGTACAGATTGGTGTACTGCTCTGAAAATGAAAACAGGAAGACGCAGGATTTTGCCCTTATGATAGTTGTGAAGGTAAATCTAAGGTGGTACTTTGTACTACGAAATTATATTTGTGTTAGCACGACCACTTTAACCAGCGAGCTTGTTAGTAAATAATAATTAAAACTGATAAATGGAGTCAATTAAAGAGGTGAAGTTTACTAATTTGTTAAATTAAAATATTTTTGAATAAAACGATTCATATATGAAACAATAATAATAATTTATAGGTATTGTATTAATACATTGACAATCTTTCTTTAACCACTGTTGAGTAATAGGTCTCCTCATGACGCCGTATAGGTCGGTCATTTGTCATCGTCATCAAACGGAGGCATGACATTTTTACTAGGTCGTTGGTACATCGGGCCAGTTGCCTCCTAACGTTTCTTTTATTTCTGCCTTGGAGGTCTTTGCGGCTCCTGCCCATTCCCATTTGTGTTGCGCTATGTTTCGTGTTATGTCCGACACTTTTGTCTACTTTTTAAATTAATGAAAAATAAATACAAACACGCAACTGTGTTTGAATACAATTTAGATTTTGTGTTGAAGCTGATACCATTTTAATTAAACTTCGAATGTGAAAAGTACACAAATTTGATATAGCTGTTGGTTTGCAGTCAAATCATCTCCTCGTTCTAAAAGAGACGGTTGCAAGATAACAAAGTAATTTTGCAAAGTGTTAAGAAAAATCGTAAAACTAAGAAGCTTATTTCAGGTCTAATCCCTAACCTCTTACATAAGTTATTACGGGAAGATAAATGGACATTTTTCCCAACTAAACACGACGTTCAAGCAATATCAAGATTTTATATAATCTTCTACATAATTATGTAAAAGGAAGGTTTTCCTGGTACGTTTTATAGTTAAAATATTGTATTTTATCCGAATAAAAATAGTCGTCATAGCTTGTCAATTTTCTTCTTGTCAGTCAGTTCCGCTCTCTTAGCTTGAGCAGTCGTGGTTGTGATGAGAACAGTGATAAGATAAATTCTTTTTGCATTGTATTTGTGTATTTTTACTTTTATATTCTACGATGAAGTTGATTATGTTTATATTTAGTACACAAATTTTCATCTTAATGTTTATATTAGTGGCTGTCATATAAATTGTATTAAAATGAATCTTAACAATTTTCGAATTTCTCGTGGTGGTAAGCGATCCCGTAGATGTTATAGTAGCAGTAGGTTAAGTGGTACTCGTCTATGCCAGTCGGTCGTATTGTATCTATTCTAATATTCGAGCACGCATCAGGTTATTTGGCGCCGCTCGGAACGAAATGAAATTCTCTCGCATCAGTCGTAGCATACAACAATGTATTTTGCCCGTAGCGTTCGTAACGCGGAGACTACGACTCGTAGTGCACGGAGCACAGTGAATTCTATTCGTACCGCTCGTAGTGCCGTGAATTTCGCTCGTAGCGTTCGTAGCGGTGACTGCTCTAAAGCCGTAGTTTACAGCGGAGATTAGCACAATTATTGAGGTCTATGGTTTTTATAATACTATCAAAGTATATTATGCACTAGACCACACTATACTATCAGGCACTACTCAAAAGCAATTCATTGCTTAACTACTTAAGCAAACTGGTAATCGTGTAAAAATGTTTAGCAAATTTTAATCGCAAATGTTGATTGGATTACATTCAAGTCAAGTTTCAAAAAACTTTCAAGAAAGTGCGCTCGGTCTGGAGGAGCGGCCTATTAAGCGCGTCGGGGCACCATTCCTGCGGTCTCGCTCATCACACTGGAGTAAAACAGAACAAGCTAAGTTTTTAGCCGATTGTAACTCGATCCGTGATAATCGAGTGATTAAGTGAATAAAAGTAGCGTGTGGCACGCGACGCTCGCGCCCGCGCCGCTCGCGCCGCAGCACGCCGCTCCGCTAACGACGCGCCCCAATTAAACGCTAATATGGACGCGGAAGCCCGTCACCCGCGACCGCTGACTGATTTGTGTTATTATTTTTTAATAGCAACTATTTAGCGTTACAAGATAATTGGAGTCACGGAACTATGAACATAATAGCGGAGATTATTAGTAGTAACTGTAATAGTCTTTACAGTATCATTCCTCGAGAATGACAAAGGTTAATTTCCTAATATAGCGTGGTTTGGTAAACTTGAACATTACAAGACTCTCGAATCAAAAAGATAAACATATGTTTTTACCATAATCACTGTACAAATATCACTATAAAAGAACGGAAAAATTAATTTACTGACGCGCAAAACTTACGGGAAATTAGAACATCCCTAAATTCTTCAAACCTATACCGTCTTACTGTTGAGCTAGGGTTTCCTCTTAAAATGAGATAGTTTTACACCATAGTCCACTGCCTCTCCTAGCTTCCAGGTGGTCAGGAAGCAAAAGCTTGGGCGCAAATGCGGATAAGTCGATTTCACGCAACACATGAAACTTTTTTAAATATTGAAGCCGTGCATGTGTCCCTGTGATGTTCGCAATCATCGTTTAAGTAAGTGATGATTAATTCCTAAAACGCACTTAACTTTTGCAAAATCAGTGATGGGAGCGTGTTTGGGACTTTTACGTCGGAATCCATGATTGAGAAGCTGAGTTTCTAATCATTAAGTTATCAATGCTTTGTATCGTGGACGATCCAAATTCATATATCTGTTATCATATTGCTATCCATATCAACATTGTTATTGCAATGCGAATGTCTAACCTCGCACGAAGGTCGACAGTTGACACATAATTTAGCTTAAACTTTTGTATTTCCATATTCAACCCTATTTATCTTATCCGATGATACAAAGGTACGTGAGAGAATATGTTAACAATTAAAGGGCTGTGTAAATCAGTTTAATGTGGGGCCGCGGGACGTGTTCGGGACGCGTGTATTATTCGCGTATATTATACGTTTTGTAGGAATTATTGTCATCGTAATTCCACGTTACCATCTCTCCTTCATGCGGGTCGGCGGCAAAAATCACGATAAAAACGTTGTGCAACAGTTTACGAGCGGCGGCGGACGCGCGATAGTCGCCGGCACCGCTCGATTTGACACTAACGACCTCAACAAACTATGTCATTTTTTAACTCACAATAAATCCTACTTTTAGTATTTTAAAAGTTTTATTCCAATCAGTCACTTTACAAATACTGTAAGCCAATAATTATCTAAGTTCGTAAAATACTTCCACTGCCGCGCCTAAATTATTTATTACTAGCAGCGCCTCGCGGTTTCGACCGCGCTAAAAAATATACATATATAGGTGCCAAAGTGACTTACAATCTTTTGATTGTTTTTTAAAGATAAAATCAATTTAGCGAAATAATATTATTTCAAAGAGCACTGATTAACAGGTAAAATTGGCGCATTTACATACAAACAAAGCGAAATATGTCTTTAGTTAAACTGAAAGATTTCAATTTTACAATGTGAAAAAAAAAAAACTTGAGTAAATATTGTACTCCCGTCTCTTAAACTTCCTGTTCCATATGAAAAAGAAACGTTAGCAGGCACCAAAATAGAACTACAAGTCATAAAAGACAGTTATAGGGGGGAAGCGCCCAGCCAGCGGCCCCGGGGACGACGATGGTGTGTGTGGCGGCATATCGTGTTAAGCTTCGAATGGTCTTGTGAACGTAGGTGCTCACCAGGGCAGAGCCACATGTCTTTGGCAGAGCACGACCAGGGCACCGCGCTTAGAGGACTCCGGTCGTGTTCCTTTGGATATGCCAAGGTCCTCCATGTGGTGCTGAGGACGGTCGTCGGGGGGTTATTAGAGAGTCAAAATGTCACGCAACCCAGTGTTGGTCTCACGATACCGGATACTTTTTGAGGGTTTCTCCTTCGAAAAAACACATACATTTCTTAGACAACAGTGAGTGCTTGTTATTTAATATGAACTTTATACAATAGCAATAAAGCTCAAATTGTTCTACGTATTAGTTAGAAAACGGTAGGTGTTTGTATGGGAAAAAAAGGGCTGTTTTTAGGGTTTTTTCGGCTATTATACGAATTTGTCTCGCCCGTAAAACCATCCTTGAACTTCAACAAACATTTAAAAAAAATATTTTGCCAATTTGGTCCAGGCGTTGTTGAGCTATGCGCTTATCAACACATTTTGCGATTCATTTTTATATTATACATTGATTTTTTTCTGTATTTTTGAAAATAAATACTTACAAGATAGGTATTAATATAAGTATTTACTTTCAAAGGAGTTACCTCGTACCTTCACCTGTACTTGTACTAGTACCTTGCAGGTACAAGGTTCAGGTACTACCTTGTACCTGTACCTTATTATAGACAATAAACGACGATACTTCGCATAGAATTATTTAGGCAGCACATTACACTACTCACGAGTGTCCAGCGGCCGTCGACCTATACTTTGTAGCTGGGAATTCGGTGTGCAACTTAAGAGGCGATGAAAGTAAAGAAAGGCCATCTCATATTCATAACGGCCGAGCGAGCGGTCTAGAGCAGCCATAAATTGTTTAGTAATGAATGCCGTTCTCGCCTCAATAAAAACTCCCACATTATATGATACAGCCGGATTTACGCCGCTGCCCGTAAGCTCCCGCGGAAATTTTAATACCTTGCTTAGCGACTGACGCGACTCGTAATCGCATTGTCGCGCGAGGCTACACTCTGTCAAACGTTGTTCGGATAAAACGAGGAACGCCACCTTCGCTATTGTAAATGTTTTTATGTCGCTCAATGGGCTTTTGTTGTTTGCTCCTTCGTTAAATATTATGTTTTTTCACTGAAACGACGACATAGTCATAATAGTATGTTCTTCTGGTTATATATTAAATTGCGGTTTATATAGCTTTGCATTTTAAATTTTTCCAATTTTTTGCGCAACATCCTTTTTGTTTATTATGGTGAACCATCTGTGTTAGAAGTAGGTTTAATTATTCCATAATTCTAACAATATTTTTGTGATGGCGTGGAAAAGTAATCTACGTAGTTTAATATAAAATTTAAAGTAAATATAAGGCACACAGTAAAAGAGACTACGGAAGAAACTAATAGTTAGTAAGGTGTAACGAGGAACATAATGGCGCGTACGTTCTCATGGCAAGTGTCGACCAGCTCTCAAGCAGCGTCAATAAAGCAGCACGAGTACCCACACGGACGACGGAACATCACGCTGCGTGTTCCACTCATTATGTTCAACAAATCTACTAATAAAGTCACGCTAACATTCTCGTCTCTTTTGGCATCTAATTTAGTGACAACTAGTTTAATATGATATGAAGCTACTCAATTTCGTATTAATAATCGAAAATGCTACATGTATATTCCGTTCGCTTACTGCCAAAATATTTTTCTCGGTATGAAAAGTAATTGGAACTGAAACGGTAAAGTAATGCATTGTCTGTGCTCCTTCAGTTCGTCAACCGTTTGTCACATTTATAACTATAACCATCAGCACATTTGATAACGTAAGAGAAACTTTATATGTACCCTCGTTAATTAATTGTAGCAGTAACAGTAAATTTTAAGTGATTAAATCTGCGATACAAAGACGAAACGTGAAGGCAGCCTAGACTGTATTACTTAAATAATACTCATAAACAAGTCACGGCAAGTAGACGGCACTCGAAACACTCGGGCAGGTGCGCTATTCAGACTGCCGACGTCGCCGGTGGAACAAATCAAGGCAGATTTATGTGGAGGCAGCGAGCGCCAACAAACTGAATTTTGCATACGACGCGACTCTCGCACGGCTCGCTTTGACTAACCAGCGCTTTACACCTCCGCGCCGATGTATCGCATTACCTTTTTAAGTGACTCACGACTATTCGATCGCGGTAAGCCGTCGCACAGTTGTTCTGAAGCGAAACCTTTTGCGATGTAAAGCTGCTCGTTAGAGCGTTGTTACTAGATTTGGAGCAGGACTGACTGCAAGGGGATTTATTATGTCGGAATGAATCCGAATGACGGTGGTATTAGACTAGCTGTTGGCGATACGTCCAGAGTAACGAATGAATGCAGTATAGGGAATTCATTTATTGACGACACTGAAACATGCCTACTATAGTGTATAATGTAACAACTTAATGGACACA
>DWRA01002130.1:0-14773 GCA_018250295.1 Spathilepia clonius
GCCGGAATCGAACTACAAAGGGTTCGACCACCTTTAAAATTTTTATTATTTATTATGACGGTATAAAAAATAGTTTTTTTGCGTTTGTCTTGTAAAATAACCAATCTTATCCTGCGATGATAAAATTATTTTGTCTATAGGTAATTTAGTTACCTACATCTTAAAGTTCTAGACACCTACTAAAATACTTGTCTTTTGAAAATAAGCCGTGATGAATAAAAGTGTATCACAAAACAATAGCTATTTTTATAGAAAATTGTAATATCTTTGTGATAATATCGTAATGTAATAATACCATATATAATAATATATTTTTTCTCTCTCTCTTTTCTTTGTAAATATGCGTGAAATAGGTAAGTAAAATCATAATGATACTATTTATCACTAACGAAAAAAAAAGAGACAAAGATACCTCTTTCCTTCGGGAAGTCGGTTAATAAAGTGAAAAGGAAGGAACATTCGCAAATGTTGTATTAAGGATAATCTTACGCCGTTCCTTATTAGCAACACACCAAAGTTTCATGACCCTTTTTACTTTGGCGTGGGTCCGCGAGGGTTCGGATAAAATATTGTCCGCATTTGGCCATTTCGTTATAGGCCGAAGCAATAATATTATGACATATTACCTCCTTGGCGACTTCTTTGAACTTTTGCTCGTATTTTCCTATTTCCCTATCGATATCCAAAGCAAGTTCAACTTTGGACCGGCAAAGGCTAGGCGATCAAAGGAAATGAGCGGTGCGGACCATTTAACCCGTGAAATGCTATGTGTTACGATTTATTGGAGAAATATAAATGGTAAGGTATATAAACATAAAGTGTACATATACTGCAGTGATAGCCTAGTGGTTGAAACTTGGCAACTCAGTCGGAGTATCCAAGACACAAATTTTAAGCACCTCCAGTTTTTCAGAGTTACGTAAATATTATAATTTATTTTTATTTGCTATAACGGTATAGGAACACTTCGTAAAGAATAAATAAATAATAATTAATAAACCTACATGCGTGAGTTCTTTAATAAACGGTATCAAAGATGTATAAAGTGTACCAATTCGACCGATGACAGCACACTATGACCGAATCCTTCGTGTCTATGGGGACTTGTGCCCAGCAGTGGAATAGCAAGGTTGACAACGACATGTACTTGCACATAAGTAGGCAAATACTTTCTTGCCAAGTTCTAAGAATAGCTATTATCGGAAATATGACGAATACACAGTTCTTAGAATAAAAAACTATTACGAGTAAACTCCCTAGAACGGAGAACGACGGTAAACACGTAACTCATATAAAAATTGTTTTAGAATTTTTATTATTACATAACACAGTCGTTTAATGAAAAAAGTACATTGAATTGTAAAAATAAAGATCTAATCATTTTTTTATAAAATAAATGTTTGGTACATTTTGTTTATAATAAAATAAGAACAAAATTTAAACTCTACAACAGAATCGAATCTTAAAAATGACCTATAAATAAGAGTAAGTAAATAAATATGTGGTAACATTAAACATAAAGTGTCTGAATGCCTTGTGGCGGTACTGTACATTAACAAAGGAGAGTTTTTCTCGCCGTTGTGTGAAAATCTCTATATTATTTGGCCACACGATTTGCCCTAAGGGTCTTTCTACATATAATAATTCGGAACCGGCCAGTAATATTGAATTAGATAAAAATAATCTTTTTTTAAATTATAAGTGGCAAATAAAGTTTCAATCCACCTGATTTAAAATGGCCACTGCAACCCATGAACATTTGTAACTAACCTCAGATTAGAGTCCTAATTGATTTCGGCCACAGATGCGTTGCTACATCTGAGGAATAAGATGGAACGCCTTAGACATGTGTCTCCCTATTTCTATTTTTGTAATCAACCTCAATTAAGATCTAAGTCCTACCTAAGGTTAGTCAAAATATTGTTTCTCCTGAGAATGGAATCTGTATCTCTGTTTTTAAATTATTGTTTCAATACGCAGAGCGCCATCTATTATCGTAATCCAAAATTAGAGTTATAACGTTTTATTTGCAGTTCTTTGTATTATTCAGTACATGCAAATTGGTGACCTTAGTGAACCAGAACATTGTCTCAAAGAAAGCCCATAGTTAATCATATACGAGTTGACATCCTTAGAGAGTTATTTAAATTATTTCGTAACGTACTACTAATACTAACTATACTACTACTATTATACTACTACTACACTATACTATACTACTAACTAACGATAACGTTAGTTCAACGCGATTCTGCGATTATATGTGTGGAGACCCCAAAGCGCGGGAACTGGGCGCCATATTGCCGCCGCCATGACTGTCGGCAGCGGAAGTGACGCGCACGTGAGCGCTTCCGGAGGCGCGTTCCGTTTCACTTGAATGTCACAATATTGCGTCCATGCTTCAATTGGCTGCAACTTCTGTTCTATTCTACAGTGGATTGTATTGTTGTCATTGTTGTTCGATTTTTAAATTATTATTGGTTCACGTAGATTAAGAAGGACCTTTAACACGTTGATTTAGTTTTTTGTATTATCTTTTTCTTTAATAAAATATGTTACCAAAATCTCATACCTATTTTAGAAATTGTTGAAGGTAACATTGCTTTATTTCGGTACTTGATAGAGGAATTATTAAAAACCCATTGTAGGCTAGCATTGCTGTTGTTTAAAGTCGTATAGAGTCTTTGGATATAAAATTTAGATTTAAATAGGTCACTTTCAGTAAGGATAAAAGTAAACGAAAAATGAACATATTACAAGAGTTGTTAATAAAGAAATCCGACACGCAGAAGGTTCCGGGTTCGATCTCTAAAAGTTCAAATATATAGATATTGTATTTAGGTTTTTGTAGTAAGTCTGCGTAGTTATCTACTCGTCTTGGTAGATGTAGGTAGGTTTATGAAGGTGGAGCATCCGTGCTAGGTAGAATGCGTTATTTTCACTAATTTTATAGGAAGTCCAATAAAATTACGTACATACGTCTAATATACAATAAATCTAGGCACTGTCTACCCAATTATAAACTACTTACCCAATTATAATCATGTCTAACTCGTTAATGAAACTGTCGGTACGAGTTGAGGCAACTTTGTATTACGTGTTTTAGCCACCAAGCCAACCCCTAGAGAATTATTTAATGTTTTAATTACACACCACCTAAATGAACATTAACCTTGTTAAAGTTAATTACATATCGTATTGATGCTTTAGATATTGAAATTGTATTACACATAGTTTCAATGCGTTCAACGTCATCTCTTGTCATAATCCAGAGTCAATATTAACGGAAAAATATTACATATTACATTTCAATTAGCTTTGTAATATTTAGGATAAAGTGTAACTGTTAATGTGTAACTGTGGCATATGGAAACATTTAAAAGTAATTTTGTGTCCAATAATTGTAACACAAGCATAACGTAGGTACACAAACATAGTGTTTGTAAATGAATATTTACCAGAGGGCAAAGCGCTTCTACAATCTTGGATTATTCACTATTAAAATTTAGGCACTAAAAGAGACAATAGCTTCAAAAGTAACATTTCCGCTTTACGTGATTGGTACTGTATAAGTATTTACCTATATAAGTACCTACGAATATAGTAAAACAGTACATATTTGCGTTTTACTCTACTAGTTGTAATATTAATATAAGATCATATTACGTACTTAGTTGGTATACCTAAATAAAATACATACATATCTACCTAATAGTTTCACTCATTACTCACATTCATACATCTCGAATACTTCCGTAATAATCAACAAAACATCCAAACAGGTGTGGTTCTCAAACCGTCGCGCGAAGTGGCGGCGCGAGGAGAAGCTACGCAGTCAGCGTCGGGACGCGCCCGCGTCGCCGCCCGCACCGCCGCCGCGACTCCCGCTCAATGGCGGCTTCAACTCCATGTACAGCCCCATACCGCAGCCTATTGCTACCATGAGCGATACTTATAGGTGAGTTTTTGTAATACAGAAGTAGTATGAGCGTGCAGTCTACCTTTTAAGTGGCTCATTGTAATCTGTAGTCAATCTCAGATGAGAGTAGAGTCCTACCTGAGGTCGACCATAGATAAGTTACGTAATTACGTCTGAGGGCTACGTTGGAACGCCTCGGATAAGGAAATCTCCCTTACCGTATCCTTCAAACAGGAATACAGCAGTAACACTGTTGTTATTAGATCTACATAGGTGTGGCGGTGGTGTCGGTGCCGATGGTGGTCGGAGTCGAACTACAAAAGGTTCTAACATATTACCTTTGCAACCTGTACTTCCCGTCCTGGCCGGGGTCGGCCACTGATGCGTTGCTATCCTTGAAGACTAAGTTGAAACCCCTAGGATAAGTACCCACCTATGTTTCCCAAACTACGCCCTTCAAACAAGGAGACGCAGCATTTAAAACTGCTGTCTCAAAGTAGAAATTGGCGAGGTGTTTTCAGACTCGAATGAAAAACGGTTCTACTGCTTTCCAAGTTATAATGTTAATGAGATAGGACTGGTAAGACACTGCCACGTGCCTACGTCTAAATGTAATATTAAGAAGAATCTTATATTATCGTTGATTCCAAATGGAGGAAGGTTTGCTTGTAGTTTGTACCAACGGTATCTACCATTGCAAGATCTATTTCGAATTTTAACAGCAATATATGTAGCGCTGTTTTGTTTAAAGGGTGTTAAAAGAAAACTCGCGTAGGTCTACTTGAATTCTAGCTTATTTTTAGATAATTGCTACTTCCTGTATTAATAAGGTGACCTGAAGCGTCTGTAGAAAATCTTAACTTTGTTGTGTAGATGTTAAGTAGCCTTGTATATTATGTTTAAAAAGAATTGTTGAAAGCGATTTAAATAGTTCGTCTCAGCAATTAAATTTGCTTCACAAAACCTAGCAAAAGCACGCCTATGAAATATTAACTCATAAAATACTTCAGCATCTTCAAAACTAAGCATGCGCTAAAATCGTTCACATGAGCGAACAAGCGCGTGTCTAAACACCCGTAGCGGATATCAGTAGCCGATATCAACTATCAAACCACTGCCATCTATCATCGAGAGGCGGAACTAATGGATTCGGTGAAGTCGACCGACAAAGGTCGCGCCTTACGTTTCCAGTTCCCGCCACTGCACCGAGACGATCCGAACTTGTCCCGACTTGCCACCGAAGGTCGACTTTCCACTCCAATTGATTTTTAATAGTGAACTTCAGCTAGCTTTTGTGGAGCAAATTAACTTAGTGAGACGAAGTTTCCGTTAGCTCGTGACTAAGTTATGCCCTTTTTGTTGCCGGGACGTTGCTTCTTGGTGAAAACTCGGAAGATTATAGTGAGAATGGTAATTTTTATCACAATAGTTCGTTGTTATGTAACATTTATTTATAAAGTATACAAAAACTTTAATAACTGCCATGCGTAACGATACACGTAGGTACTTGATTAAAATTAGACGAATGAAATACTTACGCCCGTCAACGTTTATTATAAGGCTTAGTGTTACTACTTATCAATTACTTCACTACTTACTGGTCACTAATTATTGTTTTTATAAGTGAACATTTTATGCTATTTCAACGTCTTTAACAAAATCACTTAAATCTGAGACTAAAAATGTAATATTTAGACTATTTTATGCAGTTATACTTAGTATAACACTAAAATGTAACGCTAATTTATACCTTTGTAACATTAAACATTACTTTCATTCACAAACATTTCTTAGGTCGACCAACACTAATGGTTAATTCTAATAATTGTTGTACACATATATTAAAGTTGTTAGAACTCCTTGTCGACTTTGGAGGCACTTGTTTTTACCATTGTTCGTTTGAAAGATTTGATAAGGGAGGTTGCCAACTTAGTCTTTAAGGGTAGTAACGCATCTTTGACTGACCTCTGGTAGTAATCAGTAGTAGATAATCTTGTCTGGACTCTATTACAGATGGCCATGGACGGCAGTTCCGTTCCGACTTATGTTCACGTAGACTGTTACTTCTGCAATTCTGCAATCTGCTAGAGCCGTTAGATTAATTACCAATGCCTTTCCCACCAGCTCGATGTCGGGTGGTCTCTCGTCGTCGTGTCTCCAGCAGCGGGACAGCGGCTACCCGTACATGTTTGGCGACGTGCTGGCCGGCGGCGGCTACTCGCGCGCACCCGCCGCCCACCAGCAGCACGCAGCCTACTCGCAGCCCCAAGCCGCTCCTAGTACCGGTAAGAATCATTTTCTACTTATCAAGTGTATTTTGAACTATGTTAAAGGAAACTAAAGAATGTAATTTAAAAATTATTTAAATTTTTTAATAATTGTTTAGTATTTCATTCTTAATTTTGTGAAGAAAGCAAGCGGAAAATATCGATTTCTATGCATAAAAATTCAGTGTAAACATAATTTGATTTTAACTTTTACAATTTTTCGTCTATTCGCTATTCTCCATTTTGATTCTGATGTGACGTCATTATGATAGTAATCAAAAGACATGTCTCGTGCCGTGACTGTGCGTTATTATATTGTTTACTAATGTAATAACTTTACGAGCCTAACAGTATGGCGGCTAGCGTCTTAACGCAAAAATTAAAAATGATAAACGATATAACTCGTTTTAGAGCACTTTCTCATTATATAAAATTTAAATAAAATTTCTAGTAGCTTATCACCATTCTAAAAACAATTTGAAACACTTTTTGCAAAAGGCCAGAATACCTTGTTGGCCCCAACATATACCTAAGATGACAATGTGAGTAGGAACAAACGCTGCTTCTGGTGGCAAAAAATAATGAGATATACTCATGGGTAGACTTAGATTCAAATTTAACGGTTGTCTTTTAGATAGCCTGCGGAAACTTGGCCCAAGTAGTTACCTTTATTGTACCTACTTAATATGTTCAATTAAAGCACGTTCAACTTTGATGTGATACTTACAACAGTAAATAAGCAACAGGCAACAACCTGACTATACATGTTCAATACCACCCCATACCTTGATCTGCAATAATTCTCAATTACCTATACGTAAGTAATAAGGCAGAGAATAAACTGATGAAAATAGCAAAATGAAAAACAATGTTCTTGACTTCACGATCAATTTATAATATCGATTTCAAGATTTATTAAAATTTGAAACAATAAACAATTAATTAACCTTGAAAACAATACTGAAGCTTAATCAAGAACTTCTCTTCGAAACAAGACGAGATAAAGTTTTGCAGTTTTCATGTACCTCGAAGTTCAGGTTACAGGTAGCGTGGACCGTGTAGGTAAAAATCGAGAGAATCAAGCCTTGGAAAATATTTACCAACTTCGTAATAAAATGTAAAAAACGCTGAGTCAAGAGCAAGGGGCGTCTGGCACAAGACCGCGACATGACGGGAAACAAAAAAATAAAAGGAAAAGAGGGAAAATAGAAATCGAGCCGCGATTGGATTTGCCGTTGTCTGTTCCTTACAAATGGCTTTTAAATTGATTTTGAATATTGAACGCTTTTGTTAACAAACAGTAAGTTTCTATACGGGTTTTGTCTTTATTCCTGTCGTCGTGTGTTCACAATCTAAGCTTATCTTAACGACTTTTCTTGGAATTATACGTACCTTTCAAACTTTGCTTAATTCTATAAGTTGTTACCTATTTGCGGAACGAATTCAATGTACCATGTAGATAATAACACCTGGAAAAATACTTATTATTTAGCTTATACTGGTAGCAAATGGGTATCCAATATTTTTGATGTGAAATGGGTATCCAAAATTTTTGATGTGAAATGGTCACTGCATTCTATTAATCAACGTACATTTGAAATACAGTAGCAATATTACTCGAAAGGGTTATAGTAGATCTTAAAATCCCTGGAAACTGACTTGGAACATAAAATATAGATATCTTTCGTGTTTTAAATGTTTTGGTGACTTCTTGGCATTCAAAACAGGAAATATTGTAGGGATATATGAGCAAGAAAAGTCTTATTTATTTAAAATTATGACGTAAAGTGTAATTACAATTTAATTCCATTCCACTGAATGAGTTCAGGCGCGTTTGTTAAACATTTCAGTGCCGCTGAAAACGCTTAAACGTTTGCATAAATATCGCAGATTTATTAGTATTCAGAAAAAGAACAAACAGTGAGGCGCTGGCGTTTCCATTGTTTTAAAAAGGCATAACTTTTCCATTTGATATTATATATCACGCAGCGGACATTTTTAGCCGTAGGTGGCGGAAAGCGGTATGAATTATTGTTGTTTGGCCGTTTCGCAGCATTGTTCGCTGAGTTTCAGCTCCAAGCCAGAACAAAAGAGTTTTTCACAATTCAAAATGCACGCTCTCGTTTCATTTACTCTTTTGCACTGCGACGGGCGTTTCCAGCAACGTGCGGTATTTAATAACATGGTTCTGTGCCTCGTGTTTTGGATCTGTCGTGTCTGGAGATGTTGCTGGCATTAGACGTTGCTACTGTTATGTTAACTTCAAAAATCTTACATTTATTTTTATTAGGACACTTTTTTTTAATAAGAAAACTGTAGCGGTCAGTACATTTCTCCAAATTTTTCATGCTTTTCTCTCAAAGTCCGATTTTTTCTAATTGTAGGTACCTGCTTTGTAAAGCCTTTTCTGTCTTCTTTGTTTGAAATGATGTGTTCAATTTTGTATTTGTTTCACTTGAATGACGTAATTAAAAGTTTGATTCTGGAAAATTATAAATATCCCGAGGAAATAATAAAAACCGTATAGGCATTATAAACCGCGTTTCCACAGACGAGATTAAAGTAAAATTACATTATCGAAGCTAGGAAGCTCACAAGCGGACAGATCCGCAAGCGTAACTAGTAATATATCAAACAATATGTGCATCAAAGCGGCAAACAATTTAGCCGTGGAAACGTACGATAAACGACCGATCATAGACACGCCATTGACTAAACGAGTCTCGCAGGAGCGGTGTTTAGTCGATAATATCACATAATGAATGTAAACGGCACTGCACTGTACCCCTTTCGGAACGGAAAACTGTTATCGCGAGGCCCCACGCGGTTGGGGTGCAAATAGAGGAAAATATTTATAGCCCAGACCTCCCTGTAGACAAAATGGGTATTAATTTAGTTGACGTCGAATACAGTATTTTGTTTAGTGAAGTGATGTTGTCAACAACAATGTAGAGATATTTAAAGAAGACAGACTATTGGTAAGCTTACCTGTCTGAATATCTGTGTTTTCTCTGCAGCTTCAAATCTTTCCATTCTATTGATATCTGTGACTATAGTGGAAGTTAGTGATACCTAAAACAAATTTCTAAAGTTTACAAGAGGCATACTAATTAAGTTTTACGAGTATCACTTCGCTTATGGCCCAAAGCGATTTGTTGGAATCTGGATATGTTATAGTTGGTGTAAATTCATTAACAGTAGATATGTGAAGTTTTTTTGCACTTAAAATGTTTTTTTCGTCAATGCATATAAATTAAGCAAACCTACCTATGTATATGCAAAAGAATCAGTCATTAAGTTACCATCCCAGCCAATGACAGCTTTGCGACTAAACTCAATTGAGCGAGCATTCCGTAGATAGATTGTGACGCCGTAATAGAGTCGAGCCCACAGTTGGAATATTATTGTACACATTGCAATGGAGACCATCATAGGAGGATATGTCATTTTGTAGGTATATTCTAGGTAGAAATTGAACTAAAATTTTAACTATGTGCTAAGCGATTTTGATAACCTTTTCATAAGTTGTTAGGAATAAATTAATTTTTATATGTGCCGTAGATATATCACATTTAATTTATCCTAAAATGTCTTTAAATTTTGCACAAAGATGGGTGATCTATATGAATTAGGCTTCTTTTTGGGGTCATTTGGAGGGTTACTGTCGCCAAGAATTAAGATATATTTCCGCCACTGCTATCAACCCGGAACACAGCAGCGCTTAACACAACTTTTGTAGAGCAGAAGTAAGGCTGTTTACTGTACCTTTCGAACTACGAAGGTTTCCTTCATGTCCTTATAGTGATAACCTAATAATTATAAACTCGCCCCCTCAATCGAGAGGTTCGAGGTTCGAACCCCAGACACGTAGGTACCTCTGATGTTTCAAAAGTGCGTATTACCTAAACAATTATCACTTACTTAAAATGTGAAGTAAAACATCATGAGGAAAACTGCACAACTGAGAGTACTGTATAAAAAAAATCTCAAAGGTATGTGAAATCTTCCAATGCGCACTTCCAACGGTGGACTATGGTCTAACCCATACTATTCCGAGAGCTCAGTATCCATCAGTGGGACAATAAAAATAAAAAACTTCGTTATGTATCTATATATCCTAGCTTTGTTATATGTTATCTATCTATTTATCTATCTATCTATCTATCTATCTATCTATCTATCTATCTTGTTATTATAGTCGTATCTAATAGATTAGGCTATAGATTCATGTATAAGTGCATATGCAAAGATACTTTAGCACGACGTTGTATCTATATTGAGAGCACACAGTCGAAATCCGTTTGAACAGATCTTGTACATCACGACAAATTAATTCATGTTTCCAATTAACTTTAACTAAGTGGTACGGCATAATACGATTGATATGCTGATGCACTTGTATGTGCAGGTATGCATATGTGAATTAGATCATATAGCTTAATAGGCCGGAGGCATTAATAGGTTAAGTTGGGTTGAGGGTACGTTGAACAGAAGATTAGTGATTAATTGATTGGTCCATATGCTGATTGCTGGCATATCGTGGCAACAGAATGCGATTAAGTTGATGAGCATTATTCTAGCTTTCGTTGAGCAAAGAAACGTGCCATACATAACTTGTCCGAGATTTCTAACCTAATGTAACTTGACTCTTCTTTTAAGAATTTGACGTATGATAACGTGCTAGGTGGCTGGTAAAACTTCACTGCTACGTCATGACCCGAAAGGAGATTAAACAGGACATTCCAACTTAGACTGAAGACTAAATTGGAATGTTTCATGTACGTACCTACCTATCTCTATCTACACCTTGTGGATTGAGTATTGTAATCTCATTACTTCTTCACTAGCTTTGCCTAGTGAAGAAGTTTTATCTCACTTCTCTTATTGTCTTCATAAAGAAATTAATCTCAATTTTTTAAAGTTATTGTTTCCCAAAGTTTAAGCACATCATAATTACGTTGTAATAGGCATTTAATAATATCATAGCTATTTCGGATATGAACGCCGATATCGCAAGATCCAATATCCACTACCTAATATCAGGAATGCAATCAGAATTCTAATAGACATATGAGTGCACACGCGCCAATATGTGTTGCTAATGCTTGGGATTAGATTATGTACCATACGGGGATCGGACGTGATGTCCAAATTGTTATAGCGTATTGTATATCAATATTGTAACATCGCATTATAATGATATTATTGATGTCAAAGTAAAATATTCATCTATTTAACTTCTAGACCCGTTCTTTTATTGACAGACTACATATCTATAAATTAAATAAAATAAAAAACTAATAAATAAATAAATAAAAAAGGCAATCAATTAAGATATTTTTCATTGTTATTTTTTAAAATAATAATGATTTTTAAAGTAAATATATGTATATAAATACTTGATATACTTAGATACTTATATTTGGATAACAATTCATAATTTAGAATTTGACATAGATTTACGGAAGATAGTAGTAGTTCTCTAAATTTTGAAAAAGAAATACGTTAAAAAATGTATGAAGTTTGTCCTTTTGTTGTTGTTGTTAAAGGTGTTAAATAAATATACAAATAATTAGATAAATAAAAGAAAACAATATCTACTTACGTGAACGTGTTTATTATACGACTTAAACAATTCGTATAAGAATATTGATTCTGATTCCACAATTATCCAATAATATTATAGCATGAAACCACTTTTTCAAATTTCTATTTTAAATATTTTAACAAACGTTTGATAATTTGTCCATAGGTGTGATATCAGCGGGGGTGAGCGTGCCTATTCAAATCCCCTCGCAAGGGCCGGACCTCGCATCGAACTATTGGGGACGACTTCAGTGATCTCAGCTATTCGGGTTCCCGCATCGCCTTCTGGCCATGCCCGAGAACCCGGCCCTAGAGTCTCCATCTAGCGGCGAAGCGCACAACTACACAGACTTGGCGATGAACGCCATCAACATGACGGCCGGCCACGACGCCGTCTTGCCCAACGATCTCCAAGACAACAACTCTGTGTCGTAAGTTAAAGACTGTGAACTGAACACACCGCAATATTAGACACTAAACGGTGCGAGTAATTTTAACCAGTGTATCATATTTAGTGTAATTAACGTTAAGAAGCAACTGATGATGTTCAAACCTAGCAGTAAGTTACGATGAGCCATGCTGCACACTTCAATAATTTGCTTGTTAAATATCGCATTCGTTCGTCTGCAGCATCTTTCATTGGCGACCTGGTAAACAATAGCGCGCGCTGTAAATATAGGTAACGCCATCTATTGTTCAGTAGCGGGAGTTTCTTAGCGGCGGTCCGAGGCGCTTTTTGCGTCTTGGCGGTATAAAAATGTAAATTGTTTGTGCCAACGTTTGTAATAATTGAGTGTTATACGCCCTTTGCGAGCACAACCCTTTTATTTCTTTGATGTATGCGACAGGGGTGCGAAATATTAACGCTACAGAGAAAAACGTGGCAATAAGCTTCGTTACAACGATTTGTTTCCCACCCCTGCCTCGGCAAATTGACATACGAACTAAGCATGTTTATTATTGTATAATAGTAATAGATGTTGTACGTAACGTATTGAGTCGCAGTTTTATTAGCACACACCTCGAAACGAATTAATTTATGTTATTTATTACTTACTATAGATAAGAAGATCAATATTGCTGTGATTAAAATGTAGTTAGATTATTTTTATGGAAAAAATTTCGAATGTAGTCATTTTGGGAACACAGTAAAGAAATTCGAAATTTACGTGTACAAATGTAATTAATCGCTCTTATTGTTGTGTAATAAGACAGTATACAGTTAACAGTGCGGTTGTCAGCACAATTTTGAAGAAATGTATGTACGAGACATATATTTTCAATTAATATAAAATGCAATACTAAAATGGTTAGGCGATATGGTATAATTGTATGTAATTTAGATTGAAGATAAGTGTAAAATAAATTATTACTCGATTGTAAGTGCATATAGATTGAGATTGAGGAGATTACAGTGAAATTTATTAATAAATATTGCATTAACCATTCATTTTGTTTCCTTTCTTACACAAATGAGGTAATGGCGACCCCAACGTCACGATCGTTTAAAATGACGAATGGGCACACTCGAGTGTGTCTAATAATTCAACAATGGTCTAATAAAGTGGGATAAAATATTATTATTGTGGAGAATATTCCGCGGCCGACAGATGGCGTGGAAGCGTCCGATACAGGACCTTATTGCGCAAGAACTAGTGCTGCCACCCCATACTGTCTATCGAAGAAAATTATACCGTTAACTATATTTGGGCGGTACATATTAATTTTGCGTGTTCGCTCTTTATAATCTGTCTGTTTTATATAGAGGGACGCACGATGCAACCCCTAGGTTCGGTTGGGGAGGGTCTTACAATGGGATGGGATTAAATGTGTTGTATTGTAGGCATTATACTGATCTAAACTTCACCGGGGCGGACTGCTATGATTATACAGAGTGTTTTTGTAATATTACTATCCAATGTTCTGTAAAAATATCATACTTATCGCACAACCAAATACATTTTTAATGTTGTATGACAAACACACTAATGGTTAGTAATAAAAATTAACTTACACTACACATAAAACAACTTTTAAAAAGTATTCCGTTAATTGATAATTAATATAGAGTCCTCGTGCACCTTAAAACATCATTTTTATGCTAAAAAACCAACATTATCAACGAATTAAAAGTAACATTGTTTTTAGAAACCTACTTATATGAATAACAGAAAAAAATGCATCACAAAGATTTCGTATTTTTTCGTAAATAAATTACAACAAAAATAAACACCCTATACATAAGTACAATGGAATTCTATCAAAAACACGCAAATAAACTTGCAAGTAAGTCCCCAGTCTCCCCATTCTCAACAATTGTATAGATTATCAACGGTTATAATTGGTTTGTCTGTCCGTCCCCGATCGCACTGCGTTTGATTTCCATTGAACTCGTAGATTTAATCTTGTAATTCATGTGTTGTATTTACACATCCAATTATATCATCCTGCGCATATGTTTTAAATTTTTAGTTTGATTTTTATTTTAAATTGATTTAAAACCTTTGGTAAGTAAAGCATACATATTATTTTTTGAGAATTAGATATAATAACTTTTATCCAATAAATAATGTAACAGTGAGTACGTAATTTTTTAAACTGTCAATTTCCACTCTTGTATAAAAACAAACTCATACGCATGTAACACACACATACACTTTTTAACACGACATAAATTCTATTTTTAACACTAATATTTAATATTTTTTGTTAAAAGTTGAATTTATGTTTATTTATTTATTTATTCATTCTTTATTGACCAAAAAAAATAATTTGTGTTACAATAGGCGGACTTAATGCTAAAAAGCACTTTCTGCCAGTCAACCTTAAGGATGTAGAGAAAAGTTGAAGGCGGCCTAAAACAAAACTTCGTAATACCTCAGAATTAAATAATGTGCCGAAGTTAAAGAACTCAATTCTATGTCCATAGAAAGGTGTTCGAAAATGACACGGGTTTGTAAAATATTTTTTTCTCAAAGTCGATTGTTTGAGAGATAAGCCC
>DWRA01002131.1:0-14770 GCA_018250295.1 Spathilepia clonius
ATAGAACTCTCAAGTGTGCAGGTTTCCTCACGATGTTTTCCTTCACCGTTATAGCAAGTGATAATTCATTTGTAATAAGCACATAACTTCGAAAAATCAGAGCATGCCTGGGGTTTGAATCTCAGACCCCTCGACTGAGTGGCCATGATTAAACCACTAGTCTATCACTGTCTACATATACTATACTTCTCTTAATCAATATAACTCTTACCTTCTCCATAGTCTGGGGTTGAAATCTGGTGTTTTCCGTGGATATGTACTCGGACCGACGCAACCACGACACATTTTTGGCGTGATGACGCGAGCGTTTCGAGTCCTGAGGTGTGAGCACGTCATCTTCAAGCAACTTCTCATCCGCTGGGTCTAATAACGCATTACCGTCCCCTTGGTATATATCCCTGTTTATTAAGTCTATGTGAACGCCCAAATCGTGCTCCGTTAAGACCTCGTAGCGATAGTTCTTCTCTAAAGACGTCGGGTTGTATTGAATAAAACGCGTCGATGGGAACGGATATGTTATGAACTTCAAATCGAACGGTATATCCGGGAGTGTGTTGCAGTATTTCACGCGGGTCACCAACTCCGATCTAGAACATTTAAACTCGTGAAACAATGTAATGTTGTTGTAATGTAACGTATGTCATAAACAAACTAACCTCCTCTCCCCAGTTCTTTGCGGACGCTTCTCGCGATCCGCCTCGTTATTTTGCACTGTTGGCGGCATTATCATAAGTCCAAATTTGTCCTCAAATACAATGTTCTCATCGCATCTCACAAAATCACGTTTGCAATAAAATACTAACTTTAAAATTAAACACAGACACTTCGCTCAGCCCGCTTCGTACGCTACTTTTGACAATGACATAATTGACAATTATCAAAAAGAGATAGACAAATTACATTCGCAGTTCGATCAGAATAAGTGGTAAACAAAAAGATGAAATTATTAAAAATCTTAATGCGTTTGTAATGAATACATGTTATTCTTTATTTTATTTTATTTTAAAATTTAATTTACGCTTTATTTAAGTAACATACGATCAACTCTATTTCTATAATTAATTACATATATGTAATTAATTATATTACAAACCATATAACTTATATCATAAATTATTATATTTTTATTCAACGTTCCAAATTTCATGGCGAAAAAATAGTATTAATATTATTTTATTATAGCTGAAAGATACGAATATTATACCGGGTACAAAATATATAGCGTTTCTGGCTTAGAAGAAAATAAACATAAGGAAAAATTACAATACATATTACTTGTATTACTATCCAGTTTATTATTATGGTACTTCAGTATACAATAATTTACTATGTATACATAATTAAATATATCAAAAATAAATCCTTCCTACTCCCGATGATTCAAAACTGAATCAAAGTTAGTTTAATTAGTCCTGATGTCATCAAAGTAAAAATAAATATTTATTTCAATCTATGAAACGGGTGAAAATATACATTGGTTGTTACAAAGCTGCGAAAGTTTGAGCCAAGACAAATATATGTAATAATATTTACAAGTGCACACAACTTGTGTACACACGCAACATAAAGACTGTTTTAAAGTGGGGTACTAATAATACTGGTTTCCGCTTATAAATAGAACGGTTAAAAGAAAATTTGAAAAAGGGTGAAAATGTTTGCGCTATTCATATATTAAAATTAAATAAATCATTTTTGATGATCTCCTTTTTCTTATGGCAACATAAACATCCCGGAAGAGCTGCCAGTTCGCAAATCGTCGCGCCCAGAAAATCATTTTCATTCGTTCGCCGACACAGTAATTCGCCGCCATCTTTCTTTTCTTACAATTCTTGTCGGCTGAAAGGTATGTCTAAAATTTCATATTTCATAAAATAGAGTTATACTTTGTTGTACAAAGTGTGTAATAGCTTATTTAGATCGTTTAAAAGTCATTTTGATAGTTTAAATCTATTTATAATCTGTAATTTCGTCTCTAAAATAAGTGACCATGTGGTCGGCAACCGAAAAGGTCTTGAACGTACTGCGCATTATGTTTTAGGAAAAAAAGTAGTGAAGTAAGTGCAATCGTCTCGATTTGGAACCGGTTCCGAGTGTAAAAGTGTTTTTCTTGACGTTGTGTTTGAATAGCAGCATCTGTCAGGTATTATTTAGAAGCCGGTAGAGGCAACCAACGTGGCGCGAAGTCGGTCAAGTAATCGGTTCTCTTTGTTGTAGTCCAAATGGGTTCTGTTGAGCGTGCCGGGGACGCTACGTCGGAGGTGGAATCGGGGGAAGAGGAGGAAGTTATCGGCGGCGGCGAATTGGCTCAACATCTTACAATGAGGTAAGTTCCTTTGTCTCCAGGAGTTTGTCTAAATTATTTATGTAGCAGTACTGTTTATATGAGTACTGAAATAAAACACGTGCCTCAACGTGTTATCACATCGGTGGGAAATGGTTTATTTATGCGTCGCAAGCGCTGATCCACATGGCTGCGTTCGGTAACCTCAAACTTAACGGTCTCTGTACAGTAAGAATCAACCGATACTTTCTGACACCTTGTTGAATCCATAAACATAAAATATATCTTACCTATGTCGTTTAAAAATTGCTTATCGTAGCAAGATGCCAATATTTTTAATGATGATCAAATTTGTACCCTTGTAGATTTTAATCATTAAGCCATCTTAAAGTAACTTAATAGTTTTCTTCTTTTATGGAATTAATAATGATCTATAACCATGTGTAATTCAAAGTATTGCAGTTAAACTACGCAAAAGCATTCATGGATGTTTTTTAGAATAATCGCGTAATTATTCTTTTATATTTAATCTAAAAGATTCATGAAATAACACTAGTGATGTGGTGAAAGCATGGTAGCCACATGCACATGGTTATGGTGGCTACTCTATCCAAGGTGTCATGCTAACCATGTATGTAAAATTTTAAAGTCAGTACTCATGCTATGAAGAAATACATTTAAGTTACAATTTTTCTTAAATATGGATATGGGTGGATATGGATGATTCCTGGCATCGTATAGTATTTATGGCATGGTACCATGGTTAATATGCATGAGCAGCATGTGCTTATTTCTTGATTTGTATGGAAAATCCACAGGTGTGTAAGATTCTTATATATTTGTATATGCTTTACTGTTAAAATATTAATGATCTGTATGCTTTATTTGAGTAAAAAATCTGATATATGGGGCATTTCAAATTTCTAATCTTACTCAGTCTGAATCGGGCTGAATTGTTGCAAACATTCGAAAATGACATTATTTTTACAAGTATCTATGAATAATATACAAGAGTCCATGCATAAATATGAATGTAAAATAAGCAATTATTTTTATACCTATGGAGATGTGATTCAATTTGTGAAAGATTTTCCAAAGTAACAAATTTATCTAATATGCTTAACTCGTAATATTAAAATGATAATTTATCCTTTCCCAGCTATGGTACAATAATGAGTACAACTGTGCTCAATTAATTATAAATATGGATAATAATAACAGGATTTGAATACAATAAAATTATAAACATTTCGTAAAGTTAAGTTCTGGTTCTGTAAAGGAGACTGCCATCGCACTCATTTCTGCCTAATCACAAGTTAAGAACTGCTGTTTTGGTGTAAATGGTGAGAGAGTTATATGTGGAATTTCAATTTAGCCATCAGGGGTTGGGTTTCAATAGTCAACTATACAACTGTGTCTAACCTAGGTAGAACACCTATTCTATCTGGATGACTACAGATGTCCATGGGCAGCTACTTACTGTAAAATCAAGTCCATTTGCTAACTTTATTTTATAGAAACTGTCAAAGTTCTAAATTTATTCAAGATCATAGTAAAAATTATAAACCTATTAAAAATGTACTCTATTTTTGTTTTACATTAGTATGTTAATACTAAAATAATGACACATAAATAAAATCCTTACCAAAAATCAAACTGCCACAAATATCCATTTGTCTAGTTCAATAATTCCAAGACGTGCCCACTAATTTGGGCTTCTGGTGTAGAGATGGGCGGTTGTGATTACGGGTCATTGAACTAATGAGTCATTTCACGCTCTACTTGTCGACATTGCGCCTCGATGTACTAATGGATATCTTAGACTTGTAGCTAACCGCCCGCATATCCTTGCATGGTGATCGTATGCGTGTACGGTCAATGCTGAATGCTCCGTGCAATTATTGTCTAACGGGACCCACGCTTATATTAGCGATTTGTTCTGGAATGTTAGGGTTGTTCATGTACCCATTAATAATCCATTAAATTCGATGCTGGTTATGAATTGCGAAGTAAAATATAAATAAAATATTGTTAGAATGGAAAAAGTTCAGGAAATAGTGCACGGTCGAAAATTAATCAAATGTATATCTTGATATTGTAGAATTTTTCATGTACAATATATTTACGAAACATTTCTATTTGATCAATACGATGAGTTGCCATGTGTCAATACTAATACCATTTTACACGATTTTTAATATTAGAAATTACGAAATTACCCACATTTCCGTTATGTTATCAGATTTTGTATACAGGCCGTCTACTAATACCAAATTGATTAATGTAAAAACGCATCCCATTTCTTGCATTCTCCGTGCTCCATAGTTTCTTTTCTACAGAGTTCAAACGCTTCAATCATCCAGATTCAATCAAACGAAGTTTAATTTAAACCAACAATATTTTCTGTAGTACATTGCAACATCGACTGTACAGTAGCTAATAAAAAGCGAGTAGTTATATGATGAGTAAGCGATCCTGCTAACAAAGAACACGCCCGCGCTTATTCGATATTCTTGAAACGGAATAACTTCTTAGAATGTTAATAGCTTTAGAAAAAATGTATTGCTCGTTTGTACCGATCGCGCGATCGCTAGCGTAATATTCTTTATTAGTTCGTTCGTATTCAATGCGCACTTAGAGAATCATGCTACGTACGGTACATGTTTATGAAATGATAAATTGCATTTATAAGATGAAAATAGTATGTACATATTCGAAATAACTTTGAGGAACCTACGGGGGAGGTACGAATATTTCTAGCACGAACATTTTTTTGAATTTGTTTTTAAATTTTAGTAAGCATCCAATAAACATAAAAATGTAGATAATTTCATTTTATTTTTTAATGTTGTATAGAAGTTTGGTTGTTGTAAAGCACTTCATATTACTAAGGGATTTAGAATAGCAATATATACTTGGAAAGCACATGAAAGAATTTTAATGTAAAAACATTTTTTTGTTCATTAAATGTAGTGATAGATAATCACAAAAAAAATCAATTTTGGTTTGTCTTTCACTGATCTTTCAGATATATTTCATCAGATTCATAGTTCATGTAATATCTAATTTTACATGATGCTACGAATTGCGTAGAACGATTACAAAAATGTTATCATACCACCGAAATACGTGCGAGGTTGATTTAGTAAGACTGTCTCTAAATATTTAACGATTTCGGCCTCCAGAAAACTGTACTATTTTTGTCAGATGTTTGGCGTAGTAATGGTGATGAACCGTGAATTGGAATTTTAATTTTTCATTCACCTCATTGGGACGGTGTGAAATGCATTGATTTATTGTTGCTATGGTTACCGAAATGTTTGTCTGAAGGTGGTATAGTTGACGGAATTTCTAGTACTAGTGTTCGCGTAAAAGTGTTCGAAAATCAACTACAATAATTATTAAAAAATTGTAATTTTAAAACTTTTTTGTTTTTACTTATTTGTATAGTAGATTTGATTTTTTTGATTAAATGAGAGTACAGTCTTAGTACTTTACTTAGTACTATCAGTCATTGATTAAGGTTTACTAGTTACAGATACATCGTGATAAGTTTTAACTTGACATACTTAACATCTATATATCAAATAAGCGTTCGTATCCAAATAACATGTCAGTATATCTTTGCAGGATTACGAAATAAATTTTCCTTACATACAGATATAGTCAAGATTTCTACGTATTTCTATTTAGTACTAGCTGACCCGGCAAACTTCGTTTCGCCCTAGAATTAAATAATGTGTCAAAGTTTAATAACTAATTTCTGAATGCCACCTATTTGACAGACGTAGAAAGTGTTCGCATGGGAAAACAAAATTGTTGTTTTTACTATATTCGTAGCATTTTTTTCATATTTATTCACCTTTGAAACCTACCCTGGACTTCTACAAATAATTCAAACCCAAAATTAGCCAAATCGGTCCGGCTGTTCTCTAGTTTTAGAGAGACTAACGAACAGCAATTGATTTGATTGAATTTGATTGATATACATAGATTATGGTAAGATTTAATAACGGTTTCTTCGTCCCCCGCAGTGGAATCACCCGCAACGAGATGCTAGCGGCAATCACAAATCGCATCCACGCCGAAGCGATGGCGTCTCTGCCACCCAACGTGCGCAGACGCATCCGTGCGTTACGATCAATCCAAAAGGAATTCGTTGACATCGAAGCGAAATTCTATTCTGAAGTACACGCGCTCGAATGCAAGTACGAGAAACTATATAAGCCGCTGTTTGAAAAGGTGAGTTTATATTTATCCGTGTTATCATTAGACTGAATCAGGATTACGATTTTATGGGTCGTATCTTATAAACATTCCGTTAATTCCGATTGTTTATAGTCGTCAAGCAGATATAAAATGTTTTTGTCTGTTATGTAACATTGTCGAGCATTCTGACGTAGTTAGGAATTTTTCTTGACTGGTTATTGTTACCCATTTAAGTACGTTCAATTCGTATTAAGAGTTCACGTAAAACGGCTTGTTGGGTTTAATTAGATTAAGGTTTTATAAAGGCGAGTGGTTGCTAGGTCTCACTTTTTATTAAGGGCACCCTGTATGTGTAACTTGACCAATTATTCATTTTTAACCGTCAAGCTCAATAAAAAAATACTAATTTAAATAAGTATGAACGCATGTGAGCAAGAACGAACGTAATAAACTT
Source organism: Spathilepia clonius (assembly GCA_018250295.1). NCBI lineage: Eukaryota > Metazoa > Arthropoda > Insecta > Lepidoptera > Hesperiidae > Spathilepia > Spathilepia clonius. The sequence goes on from DWRA01002131.1 coordinate 6,945, forward strand.
TTTATGTACATGATGACAAACAACACCAATCACTGAAAATCATGATTGATTTCTATAACATGCATCACCAACTGAGGCATTACCCCATTGACCTCATACTTGTTCTTAGCATCGGCATATACTATACAAAAAGTTTATTCGCAGCGCGCTCAAATAGTGAACGGTGCGTACGAGCCGACAGACGAGGAGTGCGTGAACCCGTGGCGTGATGAGAACGAGGAGGAGGAGTTGGCGAGGGCGGTGCAGGGAGCCGCCATCACTGACGGTGACGAAAAGGTCAAGGAAGAACCCAAGGCTATTGAAGCGTAAGCATTGATTGATACTCTTACGAAGTAATAGATAAATAAGCATATCGCCAATATCTTTTTGGATTCGTCTTGGGCGGAAATTGTCTAGTAATTTCTTTGTTTTGAACTACACCTGCCCAATACAGCAACTTAAGCTGATAGTGGCAAGCATTTGAATTGCATATGCAAATGCCATCTTTAGAATTGTGTATTAACATTTTGTTGATGTTTGTCTTTGTATGCGAATGATTATTGAGTTTGTTCGTTTTGTATGGTCATTAAGTATGTGATCAATTTTATTGATTACAGTGAGTTTCATATGCTAAGACAATTTCCTTGTAGAACTAAATGTAAACCAAACCTGAAATGATGACTAACTTATCACCAAGATCTGAACTGCATTGACTGATCTATAACATGCATCACCAACTGAGGCTTTGTATGCCAGTCTTTACTTTGTTTCTTTTACAACTTGTGTTTGAATGTGAGAAACGTGTTGCAGACCTGTAATGGACCCCAATGTTAAGGGCATCCCAGACTTCTGGTACACCATATTCAAAAATGTCTCCATGCTGTGCGAGATGATGCAGGAACATGACGAGCCTATTCTCAAATGCCTACAAGACATTAAAGGTTAGTAGTACTCTATTTATAAATGCATGATTCAAGAATAGTAAGTTTTTGGATTGGCTATCAAAATACTTTGAATAAATATATTTGTAGAATTTTTATTTAGGTCAAAAGCAGACGGACTTAAAAAATTGTACATAAAACTAGTATCGGTTTAAAAAAAAATGGCGAAAAGTAAATCTCATTCTTAAATCGTATTCAAAGATTTGCATTTTTTTAAAACTGAATATACACGTTCACTTTTAAAAAATGCACGAATATTTTCAGTTCTCTTTGAAACCATTTTTTTTTTATTATATACTTAACAAAACCAGTTCCATACAAATGATTACTTGGATGTTAGTAGCATAATTTTGTGACCTTTAGTACCTCCACTTAATAACAAACAAAATTGTCTGTAAATACATCTACACCAACAGATATATCAATATCAATCTGTGTCATTAATTTAATTATGTTAATACATTCTTCTGCAGTGCAAATGCATGATGACCCAATTGGTTTCACATTGGAATTCCACTTCGCGCCCAATGACTACTTCACTAACACGGTGCTCACAAAAGAGTACTCAATGAAATGCAAGCCTGATGAGGAGAATCCACTTGAATTCGAGGGTCCTGAGATTTACTCATGCAAGGTATTTACTATTATGACATATTGTTTGCGTCGCTGTATATCATTAAACATTAATTTGTAAAAGTGTAAATTTGCTGTTGACATAATTAACTTGCTCTGTCCTAACCACGGTATTTTATTATCAACTAGTGTTCACTAGTTTACTAGTTTACTAATGGTTATAATTCGATCAATCTTAATCATAACTTTTCCAAAAAACGAAAAATCTTGGACGACAGTTACAAAAAGCACTTTTTTATTAGTGATAGATTACTGTTTTTGGCAACATAAACTACTAGTACTTTATACTTTTATTTTATTGAAAATATAATAAATCTTGAAAATTAATATTATCATGATGCCATTTCATACAATCCTTAAAAAAAAAATCACTACAACCATTTATTCCTTAATTTATTACTACTATCGACTTGCTTATTATAATGTTTTTTTGTTACACAGGGCTGTGAAATAATCTGGAAGAAGGGCAAGAACATAACAGTAAAGACGATAAAGAAGAAACAGAAGCACAAGTCTCGTGGTTCGGTGCGCACTGTGACCAAGTCTGTGCAAGCGGACTCATTCTTCAATTTCTTCTCGCCCCCGCTCATGCCCGAGGATCCCAACTCCACGCTCGCTTCTGACATACAGGTAAGCTACCTCACTGTAAGTATCACAAGAGCGCGCTTTGCCCGTCTTAAGATCAATGCAAACATGAGAACGTCGTCGCTAACTCGTAGAAATACCTCTTGAAAATTCATTTAGTAAACAAAACGGTTATAAGAAACACACAGCGAGTGTCGCTGGGGGCTTGAAAGTTTATGGACAAATCTATTCATAAAATATATAGTAGTTTTTATGGTATGTCTACTCTCCATCGGCAGTAATGCGACTGCGCCATAGACTTTGTATATAATGAGCTTTGTTAATTATATAAATATTATAACCATTCGATTTAAATGTTCTAGATGTGGTTCAATTAGTATTTGAGGAATTTAAGATTAAATATCATGTAATAGAGGTATTATTGTCATAAAGATTAATTGGTCTAGAATGTCGGACGTCCATATTGGATTTTGAATGACGTTACTAAACTAATCTATAATGTATGATCAAAGCAAACATATTATGCAAAATTTCAAATCAATTTTGTTGACCCACTTATAAAATAAAAATTAATAAAGCTATTTAAATAAAATCTTCTAAAAAGTATATGGAATCGAAACAATAACGAATCGAATAATATCGAATCAATAAATCCTTAATATAACATAACATTATATTGTCCTTTTTAAAGTCTGTCCCTTCTAAAAGTGATTTTTGAACGGCAACCGCAGGCGCTGCTCACGGCGGACTTCGAGATCGGTCACTACATCCGCGAGCGGGTGGTGTCGCGCGCCGTGCTGCTCTACACCGGGGAGGGGCTCGACGACGAGGACGACGACGACTACGAGGAGGAGGTATGACTACACACGACCACGACATGGCCACGACACGACACGATTACACGGCCACATGGTCACATCTACACGGGCATGTTCGAAGGCTGCTTTGAGATGTACCCATTGTATAGAGAATTGAGTTAAATGACCATTTAGTACTATAATCTATTTCCTCGGTTTGGAATTACATTAGTATTAAAATGTAAGTTTTATTTGGTTTTGCAATGTCTGCTAGTTTAGGTAATTAGTTTGACTATTAAAAGTAAGTTAATTAGCAGTTAGGTTAGCAGAGCATTGTTTGGATTAATATAGTTATCTAATCGTACCAAAAACATGGCTGAAGTTTTTTATTTTCATTTTCCTTTTTCCGCATACTAATTCGTATATTAGACGAAATGTATATGCAAGTTATAATAATCAAATCATTAATAAGATTAATTTGACTTGTATACAACAAATAAAAAGACGATTAATAATCATTGTTATTTTGTAGTAGTATTTTAGTTGACAGTGACAGGGAAACAGAATCACGTATTATATATTACTTTCTTGAAGTTATGAAAGGATATTGACCAATCTGCACTTGGCTAGCAAAGACAAGTATCGCCAAAACCCGTCTTTCTGTAAAGACTTGTGCCCAATAATGTGACAGTAATGAACTAGCGATATATGTTTTACTTAATACTGAAAGTTAGTCTTTAGCTAAGAATTCTGTAAGTTACGTAGAAAGCATTAGCATACATTTGTCACAAATGATTACAAAGAGTTGTCAATATGTTCGTACATTTCTCTGGTATTCTCAAAGCAGTCTTATTTGGGCAAGTTGTTGGTTATTTCTATATATAAAACATACTAATTACAATAATTGCAAACTTACTTTCTCAGTACACGCAAAAATTCCTATAAAATTATTGCATAAATTAATAACTGCTTCGCTTTAATTGGTAGTAACTTGGTGAATTTAATGTTTCTCACAGTGCTATATTAGTTTCAGTTAATATAAAAAGTGATATCCACATATTTTTTAAAAACATTAACATAGAAATGTGCGATCTTTAAAAATGATAGTCTCTTTTAGCAACATTAACAACAAATTAGACTTATGAACATTTTTTTAACACATTTACTCTTAAACCAAAACTTGCCCTGAAGTGCCCCGAAGAACATTTTATAATGACTATAAATTACATAGTAATATTAAGCATGCAATTTTTCTTAGATATTGTGAATTCTACAGCCATCTCGTAGCCTCACCTTATTAGCTTGTCTGTACCCTGCATGGTAGTTAGGCGTTGAGCTTTCTATGAGACGCGGAGAGATTTTTATATCCCTCTCCATTATCAGACGAAGGTACAGTATACCACGCGTACGAATATTCTCGAGCGCTTTCCGTATTTACGATAAATGTGATGTATGGAATTATTCGGCGGAAAAATAATGCTTCTATTGTGATCCGTATATTTATATTACTCCTTATTCTTACACGATCAAACAGCAGCTATTGCATGGTTTATCCCAAGTGTGATTGTTCTGTGATATAAATTTCGTTTTTGCAAAAAAAAAGTCAATTTCGAATATCAAGCATGCAAGCCACGCATAGCTCTGATTTTTCAAATTTATATATTTATTAGAAATACATTATTTGACCGACAACGAAGGTATTGTTATAAACTTACATGCCTTATACAAGTTTAGTGTAAGAATCTACACTTGGTACAATAAACTTAGGAATAGACTATGGCAATATTAATTCTTATTGTGAAAGGAGGCTCCTGCCCTCACTGTAGTGGTACTGCAATAATAATGGTGCGCTGGATTTAAGAACTAGATAAATCATACAATAACTAAAAAACTCTTATGAAGTGTTTATGAATGAGGAGGTAATAAATTTGACGGATAAAAACGGTAGTGCAAGAGCGCTGTTATATTGTTTATTTTCGAGCGTCTGCATAAATCTTCCACGAGAGCAGTGCATACGGTATCTACGTCTGGTGGCTGGGAGTGATTGGATGCACAACCAAAAGCGGAATATTTGCTTTCAGGAGGATTCGTATTCTGACGAGGACTCGGGTACTGAGGAAGTGTCTGACGCGGAGGATTGATGCAAGACGATAGTCCCACTGCCTCTTAGCGTTAAGCCAATCGGCACTCGGTACCGAGGTCAAACGGCTCATACTGCAATACGCAATTTTGACCTCGGGACGCTATTCGATGCACTCACTTGTGCTTTTTAGTCTTTTAACGCGATCATATCTGTTTCATATCGAAAACTTGAAATTGTACCAAAAAAAAAATACTTTTTTTTATAAATTCGCGGAGCGATGAGTGATAACGAATACTCCTAGTGGCGTGCGTTGGGAAATTGGCTCTGGGTTCATTGGGACATTGCATTGTTATGAATTGTTATTGATATCGCTCAGCATCGGATCGAACGGTAATCCTTGGAGTCAGTTTTCGAATGCTCCCCAGCAATGTTGGATAGTTTTTATAAATCGATAGTATTTGTCGGTAGCAGCTAGATATTTTATAAGATAACAGTCTTCTCGCGGAGCTCGTCACGTATTATGTATGTCCTATGCATGGTTTATCTTTGGACTAGATAAATATGTTTTAGAAATGTGTACGTAGTGTAGCCCGCGGGGCCGCGGCGGGCGATCGCGAGGAGCGAAGGTGCCTTCTTATTGTAATGCATGTTATGGTTACATGTCTGTTAAGATACCTATATTGCATTTCTAGTTTAGTTATACAATTTCTCGTTTTTATTTATTATTATACATTTGATAATTGTAATAGTGTGTATTTTTGTTTAAGAATTTTACGTATTCGTTTGTGTACTTTGAAATTTCATGTGATATTATTTTATTTCTCTAAGGCTATTAATGAAATGTTTCCTATTTAATTATCGAGCGAAATTTAAGTTGCCTTCCATTCCATTGTTAATTCGTTGCTTGCTCGCAGTACGGGTTCGGGGTTCAAAACTCTGGGCTCGTAGATCGGTTCATTGAATCTCTTGTAAGTGCCAAAATGCATTTTTATATAAAGTATCATCACTGGAACATTGCAAACTGTGATCTATCTCTCGGAGACGTGTTCGACTCGACAATAGCAAGGTCGGATTATAGATGTATATTTTTATTTATGTAACTTTTTATTGAAGTTAGCATAATACGATATCAATGTTACTATTGCAACTCGTGAAGTAGATTATATCGGTTATGGCTTTTATGTTTTGGCATGATGTCGTACTGATGACATTAAATTGTATGCTTTTTATCCGAGTGTGTTTTATTTTCGGCCCTTTTTGCATGCACATAGTTGTGGTCCATGTTTGGCGACGAAGATGGTTGCAGAATTCACACTTACGTATAAGGTGGACGGTCAATTTGATATTTAATGTTGGAAACGTTTATAGTTATAAGTAACGAATGCAAGACACTAGTAAAATATTGATGTCTTTATACATATTTTTGACAATTATTAAAATATTTTTGAATTGAAACAGTATTTATACATCGTCGGTTTTTATTTATTCAGGACGTTGTTTTATTTATTGTCATTAATAAATTTTATGGGCTTAATGTGAATGTTAACGCCGTGTATTCTCTATGGCAAATGTGACTGAACATCGTTTTCTGACGTATATATTTAAAACATTTAAAGTATTGTGGAACATTTGTCTTACAGAATATACTTAATATGACACATATATTCGTATAGTTTTAAATTTCATATTGATTGAATTTAATACATGATAGGTAGAAACCTTTTTTCTTTGTTATGAAACGTTTCCAACTGTTGTGACGTTTATGTTAAGACAAAACGAACGTAGAAGATAGTTCTTAATACAGTCAAATTATAAAATGTAATCTACCGAAGAGCATCTAATATTTTTCCCATACCTACGAATCTCATTTTGACAAGAGCGAGTTTATGCGGCCAATTGATAAAACATGTATCAATCGATCCTAAGTGTTTACAATAAAACTTTTTACTTGAAACTTGATACTTTTATTAAGTTTTATTTTGTACAATTTTGTAATCACTCACTATTACAAAATACTTACAAGTCTACATCTCTGAATGCTTTTCGATCGTAATCAACGAGACCATCGATTGACATATTTTATCACCGGTTACATAAATTAGTTTTTCTATTCAAAATGACGAATTTGTAGGTAATGCCATATTCCATTCAAAACCGTCTACGTCCTTTTATAACATCCGACGATCACATAGAAAGATTACGAGAGTTAGACGGTTTCGTTCACCCAAACAAAACGAGCGTAGGAGGCTAACTTTTCCTCTGGCGTTGACCAGGAGGAGGAGGAATGTTCGACGGAGGAGAGCGAGGACGAGGAGCCGGCGCCGCGCCGCCGCGCCAAGCGCCCGCCGCGCGCGCCCGCGCAGGACAACCCGGCCGAGTGCAAGCACCAGTAGGCGCGCCCCCGACGGCGCTAGGTGGAATGCTTCGCATATGTCGTCTACTCTCGTCTCTAATTGGTTCAAGGTCGTACGTCAGCGATGCGCTTTTGTCGTGTTGATTTTACAGCCACTGTTTACCCGTTATTGATCTATCCGATTGTCACGCAGATCTTCAATTGGGATACTGAGAGATCTGTATCCTTAGTGAGATTTTGACGTTTAGCGATGACGTCGTTAACGAGTTGTCTCATACTAAATCTTAGTTCCGATACGTTCCGCAGAGGGGCGCTGGGAAAATGTATGGGCCAAATCGTTAACGACGATCGAGTCGCTTGTCGTCGCTAAACGTCAAAAACTCGTACTGAGGATATTGTATATTAAATTTCGTGCGACAAAATAGTGTCGGTAGCGTGTACGATCGTGGCCAATT